>JAHKKF010479703.1:0-52692 GCA_019740295.1 Labeo calbasu | reverse complement strand
TCTAGTTCTAGTTCTCGTGAGTCTGTAATTTAGAATTTAAAAGTCTGTAATCTTTGAGTGCTGAGCACATGGCATGAAATTGCTAGCACTGAGGGAAGAGATGGTCACATGTATCACTGCTGTAACATTGTGATATGAGATCTTAAAGGGGGACTATCAAAAATTGCACTTTGATATGGGCCTATCTTCTCCAAATTATCAGTGTGCAACATGAAACGACATGGTTTTTGAGCTTTAGTCAGTGTGTGTTGATCAACACTTTATCTTGGTCAGAACAGGGGTTTAAAAATAAGTAAATATATAAATCAAATCTGCAGTGATACTTGAGTTTAATTGAGAAGCTGTTAGCTATATTTTTAGTCATATGTTGAATTAGTTATATTTTTAAATTTTCTGTTTAAATCTAAAAAAAAAATAATTTTGTTTTTTTTCAGTTGTTTTAGCAGTTTAAAATATTTTTATTTCACTTTGGTTTTTTTTTTTTTACATTTAATTTAATTTCAGTTTTGGTTTTTCTTTCTTTTTTGTTTGTGTGTTTGTTTGTTATGGTTGTTATGGTTTAGTTAATAGTCCTGATTTGTATGTATAGCTACAGTAGTACAGGGTTCAGGTCATTTTCTCTAAAAAGTACATATGTTCATAATTTGTCTGTATGGCAATATTTTCAGGCACTACATTGCTTTGGAACGATATTTAGCTTTAAATAAATATTTAGTTTTTAAATAAACGGAATTTGAAAGAGTGTTTCTTTAATATTTTAAAAATTGATTTTGGCTTCAGTACAGTGTCTAAACAAACAAACAAAAAATAATACAATTATTTAATTTTGGAAACAACATGTTGTCTTCACAAGTATTATTTTTCATACCCAACAAATGAGTCTTTTATATTTGGTGGTCAGCTTTGTGTTTTTTTTTTTTTTTCACTCCAGACTCTAAAAACAGCATGTGTTGAACATTCTTGAGAGACAAGCACTTACAGGCTACAAAAAGGGAAATTGATTTACTGTTTGTGTGAAAACAGCATGAGGGTGGATGTGTTTGTGTTGCACAACTGCTCCCGTTTAGCGTTTTCACCATATCTCTATGTGACTCATAGATCATGTCTGCTGGGCTTTCACACCTGCTGTACAATGAAAATGCGAGACAGTGTTTCCAGTGGTTTGTTCAATAAACCTCTTGAAGCTTTTCTAAATATTTCCTCCCACATTAGATGGTTACTACTGGGCAATATTTGCTCGCTGCATAATATGTCTGTAGCAAGATTAAGAGTTACAAATAAATGTATCTGTAAATCAAATTTGACATACTATATTTTCATAATTATAAGGCTTATGCTTAAAACAAACACTTCTTTGAAAATTTGTCAAATTATCTTACACAGCTGTTCCACAACAAAATACTGATGAAGACTGATTAAAGGAGAAGTCCACTTCCAAAATGAAGATTCACATAAAATGTACTCACCCCCTTGTCATCCAAGATGTTCATGTCTTTCTTTCTTTAGTCGTAAAGAAATTATGGTTTTAGAGGAAAACATTTCAGCATTTTTCTTCATATAATGGACTAATATGGTGCCCTGAATTTGAACTTCCAAAATGCAGTTTAAATGTGGCTTTAAATGATCCCAGCCGAGAAAGAAGGGTCTTATCTAACGTAACGATCGGTTATTTTCATAAAAAGAATAATATTTTTATACTTCTTAATGCCAAACGCTCGTCTTGTCTTGCTCTGCCTGGACTGTTTTTGTTCCAGTTTATGACAGTTAGGGTATGTCGAAAACTCCCATCTCATGTTCTTCCTCAACTTTGAAATCATCCTGTATCACTGTTTTACCTTTTTTGTGAAGGATATTTGATCTTCTTTGCATGTTCACTTTGCAAAGACTGGGTCGGTACTTCTGCAGCGATGTAGGGTGATTTTGAAATGATTTTTGAATCATTTGAGGGAGAAAATACAATTTGTGTTTTTCGACATACCCTAACTCTTGAGTCAGAATACACAGATTTCAGGGAGAGAAAGGTAAGATGAGCATTTAAGACTAAAAAGTATTTAAATTGTATTTTTTTTAATGAAAATAACCAATCGTTTCGGTAGATAAGACCCTTCTTCGACTGGAATCATTTACAGCCACATTTGGGATCGTTTGAAGCTGCATTTAAACTGCATTTTCGAAGTTCAAAATCGGGGCACCATACCAGTTCATTATATGGAGAAAAATGCAGAAATGTTTTCCTCAAAAAACATAATTTCTTTACACCTGAAGAAAGAAAGACATGAACATCTTGGATGACAAGGGGGTGAGTACATTATATGTGCATCTTTGTTTTGGAAGTGGACTTTCTCCTTTAAGGCTTCACAGAGATGATCAATATATACACACATTTTGTTCAAACAAACTTTCAAATCTTCTTTTATCAATGCCACTTCTACATTAACTTTAAAAAGACAAATTATCAGCACTGCTTTTAGTCTAATTTTTGTGCTCTTTTTACTAATTGGACAGTAGTGTTAAACTTGAATGTTGGAATTACAAAAGGCTGTTAATGAATGTGTTTGAAACATGTAATTTGCCAGTGTTTTTAGCGGTCCATTCAGCAATAACAATTAGCACAACATTTAGGAATGTGTTTAAAATGCACTGTGCAAGTTGTTCCTGAAAGCTGCATTGAAATGTTGTCGACAGTGTTTTAGTCAGAATGCAGCTGTTGATGCTTTTAACTCTAAGACCCAAGACTCAATTGACTCTTTGAAAAGACCCACCCCCTACTTTCTCACTGTTTCTATTTCCGACAAACCATGGCGCTCTCACGCCACACATCATGTTCTCACACAGTGAAAAATACATCACGGAGCAAAGGAAACGGACATCACACCAACAGACAAGACTGAGCAGGTTACTACTAAATATACTGTAAAAACTTTAATTTGCTGTGAAGTTGCTTTGCAATGATATGTATCGTGAAAGGCGCTATACAAATAAATTTTAATTTAATTGAAAACTTTAGGTCAGAAACAGTCTCAGCTTTCAAATTTTCCCATTCTTTAAGAAATTCAAACAATAAAACCATGTGGCTCTTTAATGTGTCATGACATATCGCTGTAGCGCCTTCAAGTGGCACTGATCATCTATTCCTCTTTACTAGTAGCAATAAGCATGGACGAACATCAGAAGGCATCTTCTTTCAGCGGAAAGACGTCAATACACACCATTTTTCAAGTTCATGTCCATTGACGTTGAGCTACCTTCCTGTCTGGTTTGGTCAGATTGCCTGTCAATCAAACTCTACTCTGATAATATATATACTATATCACATTACATTGTTTAGACAGGCATTTCCAGGTCATATTCCTTTGTGGTTTTTAGAAAAACTAAGGGCCTGGCATATCCTCCTTATTTTTGCCCGTAAGAGTAGGTGCAGCCATGTATGCATTTTATGGGTCTGGCTTCTGGTGTCATCCACATCCAGCTATTTTTAACTGTACAAAACAGCTCATTTCGCTGCTTGATATAGCAGATTGGTGTGTCTTACCATATTATTTTAATGTATTATCTCAGTTCTAAACATACTGATTTGTAGTGCAAACAGTTTTACCGTTTACTGCATGTTGTTATTTTTCTCGTTATTTTCCTATAGCTAATGAACCGTGATCATCTCTTCACGCAATTACGGCATTTAAGCATATATAAAAAAAGTCTATATTTAGCAAGCCTGTAACCACCTAAATCAATTATTGTAAGAATTTTTTGACAAATCCAGGTTTCATATAAACATTGTTTTTTGTTGTTGTTGTTTTTTTGTTTTGTTTTTTTAAGTTTATGACTGTTACAGTGCCAGCTGTGGTCAGATCTTCTTAAAATTGTATGTGTGTTTAGAATCGCCTGTCGCATGTTCTCACCAGGTTCTGTGAAGTTTTGGTTTTGTTTAGGCTTTATAGGCTTTTGGGTAAATTTGGGCAGGCCTCTTTTCTAAACGACCCCGTTATAGCTTCCCAAAGGGTAAATTTCAACATTTTTTTTATAATTATTGACCTTGAGAGTCTGGAGAATTGTACTGCAGTGT
Source organism: Labeo calbasu (assembly GCA_019740295.1). Classification (NCBI taxonomy): domain Eukaryota; kingdom Metazoa; phylum Chordata; class Actinopteri; order Cypriniformes; family Cyprinidae; genus Labeo; species Labeo calbasu. Next base: position 48,629 of record JAHKKF010479703.1, on the reverse strand, counting down.
TTTTTCCAGATTGAAAAACCTAGGACTAGTACGCACAAACACATCATTCGTACAATCATTTACGCCCTTGAAAATTGCAATATCTCCCCCCAGTGGCTGATTTATTTCAAATTTCTCACAGATCTTTGGAGCCATGAATCAAACAGGCCCACCAAATTTTGTTCCGATCGGCCTCAGTTAACCTTATCTTATAGGTGCTCAAACTTCATTGGCCAATGTCGGCCATGTTTTTTTTGAGATACACAAATGTCCTTATAGACACTTGTGACTCTTTGAACCAAGACTCTTTCAACATTTTCATGTCTTATAGCACCACCAAGTGGCCAAGCTGTAAAAACCTAGGACTAGTTCGCAAAAGTAGGTTATTCAAAAATTCCAAAATACAGAAAATTTCGCTAGGCTCATAAGACACTTGAGCCTGCGACTGACGGTTTAGGAGTTTTGAGCGATTTCATACTTTTGATCGCTGTAGCGCCCCCGTCAGGCTGATTGGGGTGAGCCTTGGTCATGTTGTAGGTGGCTTGAGTACTACCGTCCCTCCAAGTTTCATGTCTCTATGACTTACTGTTTGGTCTTCATGATTAGTTTTATGTGCAGATTGCTGATACTTGTTCATTCTAACAATTACAATAGGGTTTCAGCACTATGCACTTAAAATGGCTTTTGTTCAAGCTCCTTGTACACTTTGAGTTAAAGTGGGGTGGTGAAGATGGGCCTCAAAATGGCTTTTGTTCAGAAGAAAATTGTAACAATTACTCTCTATTCCGTTAGACCGTAGGAACAGAAACTGGCTTCTTCTCTGACGTGTCTTACATGAACAGTCGAACACTTTGCAACTGCAGTTCAAACAGTGTGAGATCAATTCGAGAGCATCGATGAGCACGTGTAACATCATTTGTGCCAAGATTTGGTACACGTGTCCTCTGAGTATCCGAATGACGTATGTGTTTAACTGCATCAAGCCTGTTTATATTAAGTATAAGCATTGTAATTCTCAGAAAAACCCTATGACACCAATGAGCCACATGTGTTCTGTGTAAAAGTGCCACTGCTAGACATTGCATCTAATCAATCGAATCAAGATTTTGAGGGTCAAACACTTCATGTCTCTACTACCTGCTATCCTTTACCTAAAAAAAAAAAAAGATTTTGCACTCAAACATAAGAGACTATTGGTTCTCTTTACTAAATCACAATTTCATATTTGGTAATAAATAATAATCGTGATGATGCACAAGACTGAGGGAGACAGGAAAATCGAAACCTACTCAACTTAATCAATGATTAGCACAAATGATCAGATGAAACTACATTTCTACTTGATTTTAAAATATTCTTCAGCGTACATGTCCATTTACAGCATCTATGAGAGTTTACATAACACATAATCACAACATATCTTAGAACATGCATCAAATTGAGCTGCAAAGCTGAGCAGACTCACAGTTATCAACTCTAACAATGCAGTTCTTTTCTTTTCTTCTTTTCTTTTCTTTTCTTTTCTTTTCTTTTCTTTTCTTTCAAACTTAAAATATCTTGCCAACATGATGCAGGTTTCTGACCTCTTCCAGTTTTAGACCAAAGAACCTTAGACAAGCGTTGCAATGTACTAAAGAACTAAGAAAACATTGCTGCAACATTGTTTATTAGTAAAGTGTAAACTTTGCTTCAAAATTGACTTACTAAACCAAATTGACTTATTAAATATCTTTGTAGACTTAGTAATGCTTGTAAGCTTTTTTGTTTTTGTTTTGTTTTTACAGTGTGTTCTAGTAAAAAGATTTATGACCATTATTATCTTGGCAATAATATCATGTCAAAAGAAGACAAGTATTTATGAGCCAAATTTTATTGGGGCACAGTGGAATTAAAAAATAATAATAAATGAGTGACGTTAGAGAGGAAGTGAGCTGGAAATGAGTTTTAGGGATTAAAAGATCTGATCTGTTCATCATAAGACTTTGATGCCTGCTGACACCATTAGCTCTGGCATATCAGAGGCTTTCAAAGAAAAGAATTGGATCAATGAGTGTGTGTCAATAAGGCCTTTGAAATTTCCATACAAGCTTTGAACGCTGGACAGATGGCATAAGGATACATGTACTGCCTGGAAATGGATATGGACACATGGAGACAACAAATGTGGCATTCAGTATGTCTGTCTATGGAGCTCTGCTATTATTTTTCATTACTTGCTTTATGTTTACTCTAAGATGGTGAAAAATCATTATAGAAGAACAAACAGTATGGATATCTCAAAACATGCTGTTTGTCGAAGAAAGGTGTGCTTTTTTTGACCTCACGCAGACCTCAACAAGCTGTGATTGGACTGCTTCCCTCAGGAACCAACTTATTTTTCCCGTAAGAGTGGGTGCAGCCATTTTTAGCTGTACAAAATAGCTTGTTTCACTGCTTGATATTGCAAATTGGTATGTCTTACCATATTATTTTAATGTATTATCTTAATTGTGAACACACTGGTTTGTAGTGCAAACAGTTTTACTGTTTACTGCACATTGTTACTCTTCTCGTTATTTCCCTATCCACCTTCTTTAGTGCGGAAGTAAGCCTATGGGCGAGACTTCCGTTTCATTAACCCCTTAGGGAAATAACGAAAAAAAACAACAACGTGCAGTCAACAGTGAAACTGTTCACACTACAAACCAGTGTTTTCATAATTAAGATAATACATGAAAATCCCTTAGAAAAATTAAGTGTCGTAACCTTGGTTTTTGGCACATTGATTACCATTTATATAACCACAGTTTTACTATAAATACCATGATTAAACTATGGTTAGTGTAGCAAGACCATTAATTTGTTACCATAGTTTAACTAGTAACCATGGTTTTTTGGTTTTATTTGTAGTAAAACCATGGTTAACATTAATTTTTGTAAGCTGTTTTGGACAGCTAAAAATAGCTGGACGTTGATGAGACCGAAGTCCAGACCAATACAATTTACAAATGCAGAAAAATAAGGTAGATAGTCGCTAATGAGCCGGAAGTCTCGGCCATTACTTCCGCGTTTAAGAAGAAGCTGGATAGGATAGACGACATTTGCTAGTTTTATTTCTTACCATCCATTTTAGGTAAATATTATCCTCCTCCAGCGCTGTTTTTGTTTTTTGTCTTCAGTCGCATAAAATGTGCCGTTACTACTTCGGTGTGAGAAACCGCTGCAAACGACTCCGTGCGTGAGTGAACCGAGTCAATCAAACTAAATCGCGAACCATTTCAAAGCTTTTTATAAACCCGTCTGAACGATTGAATCAAAACGATCTGTGATTCATTTGCGAATTTGGCATATCTAATTCTGATTCTAAACAGGTGATGGAAAACAAACATACCTGATTGCTTAAATAGAGAAATCAATCTAATCATTGATTTAAGTAAGCAGCAATGCCTGGAATTAAGCTTCAAATGAAAGTGGTGAGCTAAAATACACAAACAGGTGACAAAGAAGATCATAATCCATAAACTAAATAGCAAAACCACCACAATATCTATTTTTTATGCACATAACATACATGCAAGACAGACAGTATTTGCTTATCCATAGCATAACATGAAACAGAGATCCACTTAACTTCAATAATATTATTACAATTCATTTTTTAAACTTGTGCTAGTTAAAAGCTAAAAGCTGTTTGTGTCCACTGCTAGATCATACAGTCCCTATCCACCCCCATGTTTTCCCTTTTTGTGTCTTATATTGTGTATATAACATGTGCGTGAGAAGAAGCCGATGAAGGCATTTTGATTTTAATTCCTGATGCTCTCGGGAGACAATGAACTCATCATCTGTCCCCTATTGAACACGTGTGTAAAGCATGAGCACTCAACATAGATGCTGCCGCATGTCTCCACTCCATAGTCCCCACTCAATCCAATGGACATAAAACAAATGTAACCAGAGTAACCTTTTCAATGTAGTGGCACACGGTGCACTGCTTGAGTGTCTGGTTGAAAGTAGGACACAAAAGCACCTCTTAGAACACAGTGGGGATGAAGAACAGTGCACTCTAAAATTCGTAAGCAGGTTATCTTTCATCTATCTAACCACCCATGTGCATATTCAAATCCAAATAATCAAAGACTGCTGGTTGAACATATCTTCCACAGGACTAAATAAACAACTGAATGCACGGACCATGCATTCACGTGCACGTTCCCCATGCTGGCCATGTTTCTCCCATTAGACAGAACCTCTGAAAGGCTTGAGTCATCTCACACTTTGTGGGTGCCGAGTATCATCATCCACGTGAGCCTTGTTTTTTATAATCATACTGTATGTTCCTTGTTGAAGAAAAAGAGCTAAACACAAAGTATGGCTTAGTTTTTTTTTTCTTTTTTTTTTTTGGTGTTTTAAGATCTGAGAGATGAAAGGAGTGCTGGCTCATATAAACAACTCAAAGAAAAGGTCAGGAGCAGTCAACATTTTCACACAATCTTAATGGGTTCCTCTAGCGAAAGCTTGAACAATATGGGATGTCATGTTTTTTACTTCATTAGCTGCAAAATGGTGGTCCAGGGCAACACTTCCTGTGGATTTTGTGCCTTTTGTACCAGTACTGTTTTGTTGTAAAGAAGTTCAGTGAACAGTCAAGGACAACTCTAGGTGTCTGAGATTCAGCAGGTGCATAATAGTCTGCTGCAAGCGCAATGTAATAGTAGGTGATTGCAGCCTCTGACTTAGTTGAAGATTCTCTTGTGATGGCAGTGGTAATTGCACAGACCTCACTGACAAGTGTCTTGCAATTTTCCATGCCTTCTCTAAGCGTTCCCAGTTTGTACTTTATTTCGTCTGTCGAAGTGTCAAAACTCCTTTACTTTCTTTTAAAGGAGAAGTTCTGATTTTGAAGTTGGAGGAGAAAATGAGATGGGAGTTTTTCGACATAACCTAACTGTATTGACCCAGATTACACATGGTAGAGCTAGACAAGACGAACATTTGAGTTTAAAAAGTATATACATTTTTATTTTTATTTTTATTTTTTTGAAAATGACTGCATTTTGGACATTCAAGCTTGCGGGCACCGTTGAAGTCCACTATATGGAGATAACTCTTGAAATGTTTTCCTCAAAAAACATAATTTCTTTACGACTGAAGAAAGAAAGGCATGAACATCTTGGATGAGAAGGGGGTGAGTATTATCTGTTCTGGAAGTGAACTACTCCTTTAACACTTTTCAAAAATCACAGCATTTTCTATTGCTCTTGTTCTCAGATTGGTCCAGTACTTTAGCATCATTTACACACTCTTCACCTGTGTGGAATGCATCTCAAATAGTCTGTTTAACCACTTTAATCACTTAAATTTATAAAGTCTATGGTGTATTTTTCAATGTAATCATTAAAAAAAATGTATGACATTTAAATTAAAACAAAACATAATATAATGTAATGTAACTTCAGACCACCAAACGCAACATCTTAGTAAATATGTAGTTAAAATGGAAGAATAAAAAGTTTTGGCACTGTGGTTAACCAGCGTATAGTCAAATCAGAGTGAATGTGATCTGATTACTTGATAGGACTATAAAAATTTTGTGAAACTTCCTTAAGAGTCTGTGCATAAGTTGCAGATTTAGTTGCATTTTATACTGCATGTAACCATTCCTGACATTTAGTCTAAACTGTGCCAAATAGTCTGCCGGCCATTTTTTCCCCCCAAGTAACTACAAAACTGGTGAATTGTTTGAGTCATTTGTTGAGAAAAATACAAACCCAGTCGTTCCTTTGATAAGATTCAAAGGCTGAATTCGATAATGTTGGTTGCTTGACATTCAAGTAACACTTTGGATGTTATCTGCATTAACCTGACTGATTCACTGCAATTTTAAATGACACTTGAGAGCCAGTAATATGTGAACAGTGATGAACTGTGCCACTGATAGACTAGGAAGACCTGGAGAGGAATAGCTAATAATTTCTGCAGGGTTTCCATAACAACAAGAAAAGGGACATCGGAGACCGTTCTGATGGGAGGTTTTTGTACACACAAGGTATTATGAGATGGTAATGAGAGGCTCTTTTCATAGTTATTTAGCATGATGAGGGGTCATGCTAATCAGCTGTCATGACAAGATCTCACCTGACAATCTCACAATATTGTTTTCTAAAAAGCCATTCAGGTAATTATCATGTCTGGGGTTGTTCTAGGTGAACATGAAAAACGCTGGTTGTTACCTACAACATACAATGTTATTATTTGAAAAAGTTATATATCCAGCAAGCAGTACTAATCAGAATTATCCAGTGTATAGATAGGAGCTAATGCTTATTAGTGAATTATTATTGAGTTTTTATGTTTTCTGTATGTTGCATGTGGTCAATTAGTGTGACCAGTACACTGGTCGGCAACTTAGAAGTAAATGAGAAGAACAAAGTTGATATCAAAGCTGTTTCAGAAAACTAAATCAATCAAATGTCCAGCCATGGGATGCTGATTGCATTCAAGCAAAGAAAAGGTGTGTTATAAGCATAGAAGTTTGATAGAAATCAGCCACTGTTGAATGAGGAATATTACATAAGACTGAATGTGCTAAGCAACAAAAATGTATTGAATTGTTTTTAGGTATGCCGTTAGCAAGATGTCTAAGAACATTTATTTTTTTCAAACCTGTGATATAAGCCCTCTGAATTTTTACTTGCCATTAAACTTAATATAAATTTGCTCTAGTTGAGGGACGTGCAATCTTGTGTGCTGCATGCAAAGCCAGACATTATCTTTTAACAAGTCTTAATGTGGAATGCTTCCTATTTTAAAGTTTATTTTCACATTAATTTTCAAGAGTGTGACCTGAATTGAAATGGTCTAAACACTGTGTGCTTTTGATTAAATAATGTGATGACATAATGACATTGTTCCCCATCTTCATTCCAGCTCTCAGCACATTGCTCAATCTCTGGAGGTCATAATATAGCATCATGCGCACGTCTGCCAGTGTATTGCATAACTACAAATTTTAAATGTTCATGCCATTAAGGGTTTTTGACTGTGTGCATGCACAAGTCAAAAGTTTTTTATGTTTTTAAAATAAGTCTCTTCTGCTCACCAAGCCTGCATTTTTCTGATCCAATACAGCAAAAACAGTAATGTTTTGAAATACTGTTACCATTTAAAATAACTGTTTTCTGTTTCTGAATATTTTTAAAAATGTTATTTATTCCTGTGATTTCAAAGCTGAATTTTTTACATCATTACTCCAGTCACATGATCCTTTAGAATTCATTCTAATATTCTGATTTGCTGCTCAAAAAACATATAAAAACATCTATTTATCAAAGAATCCTGAAAAAATGTACTTAACTGTTTCAAAAATTGATAATAATAATAATAATTCGTTTTTCTTGAACAGCAAATCATCATATTAGAATGATTTCTGAAGCACCATGTAACACTGAAGACTGATGCTGAAAATTTTGCTTTGATCACAGGAATAAGTCATGTTATACAATATATTAAAATAAATAGCAATTTTAAATAGTAAAAATATTTAACAATATTACTGCTTTTGCTGTATTTTGAATCAAATAAAGCTTGGTTAGGAGAAGAGAATTTAAAAAAATAAATAAATATTAAAGCTCTTTTTTGTTCAAATACTTTTGACTGTGTATCTGTGGGGTTTTGTTGCAATGATAAACCAATATTTAATAATCAATTCTTATCTAATATAATACTTGATCATAGCCTCTAACAATATAAAATTGTTTTATTGTTATCATAATTACTTGTCTTTGACAGATGGAACTTGACAAAACAGTCTAAACTACTTTGGGTAGGCTATTAATGACTTCTCAGATTAGGAAATGTGAGTTTCTTAAATATATCAAGTCTGACACCTAGTGGTAAACTGTACAGTAACGTGCAGACACACAGCATATTAGCACTGTTCTTGAAATAAACAACTCTCGAAATAACAAATCATCTGTGAAATACACTACAAATAGTCGTACGGACTACAAAAGTGCGCGTCAACGCCATTGGTTCGCGTGACCAGCCGTCGTTGACGCGTTTGGCGCCATATTCCAATTTTAAAGTGAGGATGGGACTTTCATTAAATAAAACGGTTTATATTTAATGTACGTCGCATAAGTCTGTCATAAAACCTCAGAATATTTTGAATATAGTGTCGAGTCTATTAGGCTACTTTGTTGTCATATGTTTGTCATTTTTGGAGATAGCTAACGTTACATTTTTCTGACAAATTTTCCTTTTCTTCAATGGAAGAAAGACATACGGGGTTAGAACGGACGTGATGGTGAGTAAATTATGATTATTTTGTGAAAAACATGTTGCTATTGACGACTAAACTATTACATAGATGTAACTATTACATACATGTGGCAGGTAACGTTAAAAAGAGTTAAGTATGACATCTTGTGGTACTTTTTCATATTGCTCTAGTCTACACACACACACGCACACACGTCTGGTCAGCTATCCTTGTACGGACTCTCCATAGACGTAATTGTTTTTATACTATACAAACCATATTTTCTATCGCCCTACACCTCACAGGACACTTTCTGCATTTTTACTTTCTCAAAAAACTCATTCTGTATAATTTATAAGCTTTTGTACCCATGGGGACCTCAATTTAAGTCCCCACTGTGATACAAGTCTCCATGAGTGTGTGTGTGTATATTCGGGTTTAAGTCCCCACCAGGATACACCAGGATATATAAACCAAACACACACACACACACACACACACACATGTTGTGTTTCCATGTTTTATGGGGACATTCCATAGGCATAATGGTTTTTATACTGTACAAACCATTTTTTCTATCGCCCTACACCTAAACCTAGCCCTCACAGGTCAAAATTTACTGGTATTACTATCCTTGTGGGGACAGAACGTGATACATACCAGGTACACACACACACAGACAAGTACAAGTTTATACTCCTTTGTGGGGACCATCCACAAAGATAGCAAAACTGACATGTTAATGTTGTCGGGACAGGCGTTACTAGTATATTAAAAATACTAAAATAAAATGTTAAAATGTTTATGTGAGGGGTAGGTTTAAAAAAAACATTGATTAGTCGATATAAAAACAATAGAAGTCTATGACAAGTCCCGGCAGAGATGGTGTAAACGTTTGTGCAGTACTAAATACAGTATTTACTTCTTATGTTTTTTTTTGCAGAAATCGAAGAAGAAGCATTGAGCTCTAGAGGGCATTAAAGAGCCATGATAAAGACTCAAGCATGCTTACTGTGAGGATTAAATAATTTGCAAGGAAGTGCAGGAATGAAGGTGAGTAGCCATTTAAATGTTACTTAATGCTCCAGAGAAGACCTTCTACCTTCAGCAGACTGAAGAAAGTGCAGTGTGATCGAGAAATTGACCTTACACCACAATATCTGGTCCAGTCCATTGATCACTAAAGGGCATCTAAGCATAGTCATGTTTGCTGACCTGGTATAATGGTTAGAATAATTCAAAAGGATTTTTTAAAATATATATATTCTTGGTGAAGTTAAAATCTAGTCCTGCAGATTATTTGTGTGCTTCACCTGAAATGTTGATTAGAAAACAGTGAAGTTCTGACAGCAGTGAGATTACAAGGACAGAGGGAAGACGCTAGAAGTTAGTATCTGATCCCTGATGGCTTGTTATGTTTGACACATTCATGCCAAAATTCTGTCCAATGCAGATGCTTTCCAAGGACATTGATGAGTTGCAAAGACACTGCAGGCATGACTCTGCATTTCTGAAAACGGCGCACGCATTTGTCTTTATAATCTTCTGCATCTGAGATAATAAGGAGGCAGGAATGGTGTTAATTACCCTCCCAGCAAGAACAGAACAGCATGCCATTATCTAGAATGGGAGTTAGTCAGGAAAATTTGCTGCATACATTAAGAATATTGCCTAGAAGCGTGTGGTTTGTGTTTGGTACATTAGCTGCTGTATGGAGATATTAAAGATACATTTTTATGATGTGACATGATGATATTCTAAAACTTAAAATAAAAAAAAGTTTTCCAAATAAAATTTTTGATTAAGATTGTTAAAAAATATTACAAAAATATATGGACAATATATCAGCAACATATCAGTTATTTTTCTGTGCATTTTTTCCTGGATTTTTATTACCTTTGCTGTCATCTAATACTCAAAGTTAATCTTTAAAACAAAATAATTTACTAACGCTTTTAAATGTAATCTAGTAAATTGCAAAACAAATCCATTTTTATATCATTGTATACATATTTTTATACTAATGTTGTTATTCACTTGTAGCATTTCAAATTAATAATTTTAGTTTTTGGTGATTTGTAATTTATTTATATAAAATTTTATTGTATTTTAATATTGGCCACAATGTTGTTTTTAAATTATTTGTATACTATTATTGAATTTATTATTATTATTAATATTATTATTGGTATTATTATTATTATTATTATTTGTGTTTTCACTCTGTTTAGTTAGTTTTAGTAATTTGCGCCATTTTTAAAAAAATGTTTTTTTTTTTTGTACTTAAATCTTTATTTCTGCTTTAGTTTTAGTAATTGTTGTATTTAAACTTAGGCATAAGGCAAAATGTCCTTATTTTATTTTATTTTATTTTATTTTATTTTATTTTATTTTATTTTATTTTATTTCCAAAAACTATTTTGAATAGTTACTGACTGCCCACTTACTGGTTATTTAATGTCATTGCATTCCTTTTTAAATATGTGAAGAGACTGACTAAACAGTTTGAGGTTAAAAAAAAGTTTCAAGTTCATTTTTAATTTTCCTTATTAAATACTCATTATTTAATGAGATTAAACATTGCCCCAATAGGGCCACAGGTTATTACTTTTTGAAGGACAGTTTGTTTAAATTTCTTTACTGCTCACTGCCTGCAGTGCAGCTCAGACTGTCAACCAAATGGAGAGAAACATCCTTTTTGTGAGTGCCAATTTACAGGGCACTGATTCAGGGGGCAAGAGAACAAACTACTGTTCCACTTCTGTGAAAAAGGAAATGGGCTTCATCTTGGCAGCTAGACTTGAGCTTAATACACTGATTCCTCTGTTTGCATTCAGTTCATCTTATTCAGTTAGAGGGCTGATTTTCTCTAATGAAGACAATTATATAATTATCTCTGTGATACATTTTTAAACCCATTCAAACATGTTGCCATAGTACGTAAGTTGTTTTTGTTAATTTTTGTATTTTTTTGGAATTTGACTTTATTTTTAACTTTAAATAACAGTAAGAAAACAGTCAGTTTCTCTTCAGCTGTGATATTTTATGCAAGGCACAATTTCCTCTCACATTGCTGTTGTTTGTATTGCGTGTCTAACGCAAGACTGGTTGCTCTAAGTTGATTTCAGCATGCGCTGCCACACAGATCACAACAAGTTGCTTTTGGCAACACTCGGTAATGCCTGATTGGCCAAGATTCTGCTTCACGATACATCTGGGCCAATGAAAGAGCAGCACTGAGAGACAGCAGGTGCAGTCTGCACCTGTGTAGCATCAAAATGGCATTACCCAGCAAGGAAAAAAGCCACTCAAGCTCGTGTCAGTCTGACAGAAGGGTAAAAATAACAAGGGAAGTGCTGCTTACATTAAATCATTTTTGCCCGATGCAGCATTTTAGCAGCAAACTGACAATATGAAACCAGTGGATTAGACATGCTATTCTGCCAGACAGGAAGCTAGCAGTAGCCACTAATCTTTCGCTAATAAATCTCAGCTGGGGAGACTCTCGCAAAGGTAGCGCTGCAGAAAAAGTGACTTCATTAAAATCCATAAGACTGCGCCCCCAGAAGATGCTCCGTACAAACCTTTGATGTCTTCTGGCTTTTATGGTGAGATGTCTACTGCTCTGAGTATCCTCACCGATATTTTTAGCAGTTTAATTCTACCAGATGTCTTCTCTGCCCACCTTTGAAGCTGATGGAAATTAAACTGAAAGTAAAGACAAGTGACATAGTCTTTTTCCACCCTTTTTTTCATATGAAGCTCTTAGTACAGCTGCAAAGCCACAATTTTTTCTAAACCTCTCATGTACCATTGTTTTCATCAGATAAATCAGATAATCAAGATAAAAGACTCTGAATGACCACAACAGGGAGAAAGAGAGAGGCAGGCAGGCAGGCAGGCAGGCAGGCAGACAGACGGAGTGAGAGAGACAGTGAGTGACTGAGTGAGTGAGTAGAAGAAAGCAAACAGTCTCAGATGGGGAGGTTTGTCACAGATAAGCATGAAGCTCTATGTAGCCTCTCCCAAAGCCACATAGCAGAGCGGAAGAGAGGCCAGATAACAGCAGTGTCACTGCAGCGTGCTGTGACCATGGAATACTGATGAGGAAACCTGCGAGAGACTGTGCTGTCTGTGTTTGCACGTGTGCATTTTCATGTAAGCCTGTATGTGTACATATTTGCATCTGTGTAAGGCTATGTATACTAGAATGTAAACGCAGATGCTTCTTGCTATATAAGCTTGATTTTGTTTTATTGCATTTCAAATGCGTTATATATGTGTGTGTATATATATATATATATATATATATATACACACACCTTGCATTGTCTATAAAATGTTATTTTACCAAAATAAGAGGGATCATACAAAATGCATGTTGTTTTATTTAGCACTGACCTGAGTAAAATACTTAACACATAAAAGATGTTTACATATAGTCCACAACAGAAAATAATAGTTGAATTTATAAAAATAACCCTTTTCAAAGATTACAAATGCTTGATTTTTAATACTGTGTTGTTACCTTAATGATCCACAGCTGTGTTTTTTTTTTTTTTTTGCTTAGTGATAGTTGTTCATGAGTCCCTTGTTTGTCCTGAACAGTTAAACTGCTTGAGGTTCTTCAGAAAAATCTTTCAGATCCCACAATTTCTTTGAGTGTTCAGCATTTTTGTGTATTTTTCCAACAATGACTGTATGATTTTGAGATCAACTGATGACTCAAGCAACTAATACAGAAGGTTCAAATGCTCACTGATGCTTCAGTAGGAAAAAATATGCATTAAGAACCACGGGTATAAACTTTTGAATAGAATGAATTTTTCTTATTTTGCCTAATTATCATATTTTTTTTATTTAGTACTGCGACTGCCATATCTTTCCTTAGACCTTCTTGATGTGGGCCATCAGTTTATAACTGCTTAGCATTAAATCTGCATTACTGCATGCTGTCTGCATTTCAGTAGTGCATGAATTCTTGGAACTTTTTAGTTGTAAACCTGACTGGCATTAGTATATAATAGGAAATAAAGGGCATCTAATAATTCAAGAATGATAGAAAAGATTCAACTTCGGCAGTGGAGCTGGAAGTTGTGGTAAGGGTTTGTGTGTGGATACCTGCTTGAGTTTGTGTGGGTGTGTGTTTGCCTGTCTGTGGATGAAAGACAGCGAGAGCCTGACCTTTTATGAATGTCATGCTTTATGTGTTTTCTCCGGATGGTGGAGCGTTGCTGTTTCTTCGCTTGTCTCCTTTTCGGCACGGGCTGTCATTCACTCGTAGACCGCTTTAGCATGATGCTATGGTTCTCATAATTAATCTCGTCTCACTGGAACATCCGGGCATATTAAATACATACTGCAGTTGCTGTGAGGCATACAAAGTAGTGAAAAAGATACAGTAACAATTGGGCTATACTATGAAATATCACACAGTGCTGATGTGTTTCAGCCTCAGTTTTTAGAATTATGTAAGAAGCATTCTGACATCTCTGATGGGATTTTATCTTCTAGCTAATTATGCACTTAGAAAAAGGACTGTAAAAAAAGACTTTTCTCTGTGTTTTTGATGTACACGAACATTTGTGTGTTACGTAAGCTGTGCTTTGAAAACGTTTGTGAGGAAGCATCTAAAAATCATTTTTTAAATGGATCATGTCATAAGGAATGAAATGTTTCTTGATCATCAGCATAATGAAACAGAATCAATACAGTCTGATCAGTCTGAATCAGTCTAGAACAGTTTACGTAGAACATGTCAGTGTGAATCGTTTTGTGATCCAAAATGTAATGCAAGTTTTATAAAAAGACTGTTATTGAAGGATAGGACAGATAAAACTACACTACCAGTCAAAAGTTTTTTAATGTTTTTTTAAAGGGGTCATTGGATGCCCAATTTCCACAAGTTGATATGATTCTTTAGGGTCTTAATGAAAAGTCTATAACATGCTTTGGTTAAAATTTCTCAATGGTAGTGTAAATAACACCTTTTTTACCCTGCCAAAATCAGCGCTGCAAAAATCATCCTGTTCTGGTCGAGGTTGCTTTAAATGTTAATGAGCCCTGCTCGCCCCGCCCCTCTCTTCTCTTTGTGGAGTGACGAGCCTGTTTACTTTAGCTGCATTTAGCCGCTAGACTTGCTAACTAGCACATTATTAGGAAAGGCGATCACAAAGATTCATTAAAAAACCCTTATACTCAATTCTGCTGTAAGTGAAGCTGGATCACAAATGAACATAAACAGATATATGTAGATCGGGAGGCGCATTCTATTCACAAACAAAATTAATCCACTGCATCTTCAGCTGCTCAAATGTGGGGAGTAAACGACGACCACTGTTCATTATTACATCCAGCAACACAACACCTCAATCACTCAATCAGAGATATTCTTGTCTAGCTTACATCCCTGCTCCAGCATCGAGACAATGGAGGTCAGACTGTAACAGCTGATTTAAGGCGGGTCTGAGGAAAGACGCTCATGTCTATCAACTATCGTGGGAGCAGCCTATGTCAGTGTGACACCACACCACACGTTAATGTTAAAACAACATGTAAAAGTGAACTTTGTATCCGATGAGCCCTTTAAAGAAGTCACTTCTACTCACCAATCATGCATTTATTTTTATGCAAAGTATAGTAAAAACAGTAACATAATATTTTTGCTATTTATAATAACTGTTTTCTATTTGAATAATTTATTCCTGTGATTTTAAAGCTGAATTTTTAGCATCATTACTCCATGATCCTTCAGAAATCATTCTAATATACTGATTTGCTGCTCAAAAAAAAACATTTTATTATTATTATTATTATTATTGTGTGATCAATTTAAAGCATCCTTGCCAAATAAAAGTATTCATTTCTGTAATCCCCCCTCCCCTCCCCAAAAATTATACTGACTATAAGCTTTTGAATGGTACAGTGTATAATGATACAAAAGCTTTTTATTTCAGATAAATGCTGATCTTTGGATCTTTCTATTCATCAAAGAATCCTGAAACTGTTTTATATATTGATAATAATGATTATAATAAATGTTTTTGAATAGCAAATCAGCATATTAGAATGATTTCTGAAGGATCACCAAAGACTGGAGGAATGATGCTGAAAATATAGCTTTAATCACAGGAATAAATTACTTTTCAACATATATTCATAGAAAGCAGTTATTTTAAATAGTTAAAATATTTCACAATTTTACTGTTTTTGCTGTATTTTGGATCAAATAAATGATCTTGGTGAGCAGAAGTGAATTCTTTAAAAAACATTAAAAATCCTACTGTTCAAAATCTTTTGACTGGTAGTGTATATCTGAACCAACAGAAAAATCCCAACCAGCGTGAGCAGAACCAGAGAAGTCATGATATGCAAAGGAAGTGTTTCTTAAAGAACTCTTTTAAGATAAGGGTCAGAGTGAGGGTGGAGAGTGGTAATGAGAAACTAAAATATGGCTCTTTTTGGCTCATAAAGCTTCAGCAATATTATAAGTGAATCTCAAGGGAGAAGTTAAGTACAAAAGTATGATATGAGCCCTTTAAATCTAGTGGAATTCCTTACAGCAGTTTGAAAACATACTATTGCCCTTTCCTGCTATGTTGGTAAATTCATGTCCATTTTCACATGTTTTCCTTTCTGCATGCACATTAAAATACAAGAACTCTCCCAGGCTAACAAGCCTTTGCCTTCTTGCATTTGTGGCCTCAAGGTCATTAAGCCCTGATTAAGTCTAATCACTCAGAGTCAACAAATGAGGCTTCATTAGTACAGGACTGGCAAAGGATAAGTGGGCAGTAGAGCTCAAAGGAGAATATAGGTGTCAGTACTAGGGTCTTAATGAGGACAGAACTAAAGCAGGGAAGCAGAGGGATGAACTGATGTGGTATGTGCCATTACATGAAGGAAGTCTGGTATTAGCACGTCAACATTAGAGGAGGTGTTGTATATTAGGACGGTGTGTAGGTGAGCATAATTTTTTATATGAAACTGAGGGCAGCTTAGACCTAAATTGATGGATGTGACTCTTATGGCTCACTTATTGTGTTTTTTTTTCTCCTGTCTCATTTTTTCATCTTAATATCTTGAAACACAGATAAAATCTGATGTAACAGAGGTATTCAGTTCCCTCCAGTCACAGTAAGACATCTTTTTGCTGTGATGTGGAACAAACCCTTCCTAGAGTCCTAAAGTCCGGATTAGACTTGCAAATTCCCACCGTTTTCTCCTGACTGGCATCTTACTGTAAAAGTTATTAATATTAATGAACCAATTTGCATTCTCCTTGAATACATTTTTTGCTCTGTGTGCTTGCCTGCTTGTACAGTGTTATATGGATGAATTAAAAATCGCAGTGATACCTAGTTCTCTGGGACTGCGAGACATTTGGTGATGACATTGTCATAAAATTTGATTAGTGACATAAGTTTCACATAAATATCACTTAATGCTGTCTGACTATTATGACATAATCTAATGTGTTGAAATCTGTAACATCTGTTAGGGTGTAGCCTATGTAGTGTATCGTGTAGTTTGTTCGAATGGGGTTTTGCTTTACGAAGCAAGTTGACAGATGGCGGGATGCAAAATTACTGTAGCTTAGACGATCTTTATTGTAACAGACAGTGGATTCGGTCTACTGTTTGCATGTCATTCTGAATAACTGGTTTACCTTGCAGCTCACTGCATATGGCTGCGTCCACCTGTTTTCTAGGGTAAACAGTTTGAGGCTTATTTTTTTTCTTTTGTTGAAAGAGATAATCATCAGTAATTCAGCAAGTGTGTTATGTTTGTGAATGTACTGTATAATATATGCATACTCAGTACCGGCATCTTTTCTGTCTTGGAACTTAAGGCTCAAGATAACATCATGTGTGCATCTTAAGAAAAGGCAAAAAGTGAATTCAGTGAAAACTGATGTAAATGTTGTATTTTATTAAGAAAATTGGTCGGGTATATTCTAATATATAATTATTAAAAAAACTTTTTTTTTTCAATACAAGATTATCAACACTTTACTGTCCACTCCTACCCCTGACTGTCTGATCTCCTCAACATCCTGTGTGAGCACAGTTCATATTTAACATCCTGCCTCTGTTTGCCCTGTCGTTTTCCCACTCATTCAATTATGTAATGCTATTACATTTCATTGGAGAGCCAATCGAATCGGAAGATCAACATTCAATTTCCTCCGCGGTGGCATTCGTGGAGATATATGGCTGGGATAATTGAATTTCTTTGCCCATGTTTGTGAATTTTGTTGTTGACCGAACAAGACCTGTAGCAGAGCCTCAGGTGCACTGCTGAGCTTTTATGAGCACAGATCCAAGATGGCTGTAAAGAAGAAGGATATATCTGGAGGGGATATACAAAATGTGTTTGACTTCCAGGAGTTGGTGGATAAGCAGATTAGGACGCATTTTACTCCAACAAAAATAGAATTTTAAGTAAGAGTTGGATAGATTGGCTTTCATTTTTCAGAAAATTTTGGAATTTGCATTTGATGAAATTGATGAATAGAGCTGGGTAAAAAAATATAGATTTCTCTTTTTAATTTGATTCTTAATTGCCAATCGAGTAGTTCAGTCTGTTTTTAGTCAATGAACTGAACGTTGTAGTGCACATCCCATCCAATAAATCACAATAAGCTTTGTGTTTTGTTACCTTTGATATGAAACAAAGTCTTGAATTCCAAATTCTGTCCATTTTACTACAGTATTTAAACAATAAATGCTACTTTGTTTTGGCGCTGTGGCATTTCGGCGCCTTAGTTCAAGAGAAGCAGCACGTAAACTGATCATCTCGTCCGCTTTAATACAAGTTACATCAAGAAACGTAAATGAACATCCAAAGGTTAAAAGAAAGAGTACAACTTACTGAAATCTGTATCCTGTCTCATGTAATCACTCAATCAGTGTTTCAGCTGCCCAAAAACGTCAATATAACAGCTTGTGAACAGTATGTTATGTAATGTCACATTTACTTCAGAAAACAAAAAAACATTCGGTGTCCACAAACGCTTTAGTCAGCTAGAAAATTAACTTCTGGAGAGGAACATTTTGCTAAATATATGCACTATGTAACATATTCATTATAATCTTTTTCAGTGTTTACATTCTTTTTTAATAAATCCATCAAGTTTTTATGACAGCCACCATTAAATGTTTATAATTAAAAATATATTAGAATTAAAATATAATTATGTAATTGTAAGTTTATTATTATAAAAACTTCATTTAGTGTAATTTAAGAGTTTGTATACAAATCAGTATTTTTTACAGCAGTAGCTGATTTTTTTTTCTTGAGGAAATTTGGTATGTACTGTACTTGATGTATATGAAAAATAATCAATATGGAATTGTAATAATTTAAAACTTTAAAAGCTTGTGAATCAGAATTTAATCGAATCATGAAATTTATGTCAAACCCCAGCCCTATAATGAATTTCTGAGCTAAAAACTTGAATGTGCTAAATATTTGTATTATATGTTATATTTTCTTTTTTACTAAGCCATTTTAAATCTTCCTTATGTCTCTTATGTCAGTATTAACCCAACTTTCATCTAAACCGCTTTATCTTAAATCATCAAAAATCAGTTATAAAATAATAGTCAGAACATCCAGCCTGATAGTAAGTACTTATAAAGCGGCAGATTAGAACTAGAGCATAGCAAGTTCATATGAGAAAAAAGATTCTCCTAAAATGATGCAAATCTGTGTATAATTCTTGGAGATGTCCTGGCATAGCCTCTGTCCTTTCAGTGAAATACTGATGGATTCTGCTGACTGCAGCCTCCACAGTTTTGACGTTGTAATGCTAAAGGTCACATGATCAATAAGATGCCCTGTGGAGCTTGAGCAGCGCGTACAATCTGAGCACCGGTCTTTCGAAGCTCTTGTTTTTTAACGCCTTTTTTCATTTGTTTTTTATTTTAGAAACCTTCTGCCCCCCCAAGCTCCTACCACACACACCTAAAGATGAATATGGCAGTAGAATCAAGTGTGACAGACCATATTTCTTGGTGGGGACCGTCATCTGGCAACAAGCCCAATGTTAGAAATAAAATGATCTAGAGAGCGTAGCACAGCATGCCACCGTACTTCATAAACTGGGTTAAAACAAGCTTGAGTTGCCTCAGGAGTACTAGTTGGCTCTTAACGTACTGGGAGTCGGGCATGTTTTTTTTGACTGTTGTCCCTTTTGAGATCTCGCCTCAGCGGCCTTGTTTATTACAACAGCTTGTGAGGGAAACAGCTCTCCCAGAACACGTGTTGCACGTTTTCTTATTTAATAAATTTTTTACTGAAAGACATCTTTAGGTTGCTTTTCTGTCCTTGAATGTAATATCTAGATATTGATATGGTGCTACCTATCAAAGCTGTGGTAAATTGCTTAGGTTATATAATCATGGCATTGATTTTTCTGTTGATAACTTGGACCCTGTGGGATTTCTGGTGTGCAGAGTGATTCAGAATGAGGCTTTTGTGCAATTATGCATTTTACGTCAGTAATATCAGAAGTCAACAAAACTAGCCTAATAAATACACTAAAAAGCGTCTTAATGAAAATGCAAGTGAGGTTAGGACACATACTAATTCATTAGCTCAGTATAAAAACAATTAAAGTCTTGACTGAGATAAAAAAGCAAACATGCATGCCTGAGCATGTTAATTTTGCTTGCCTGGCTTTGGCATTGTTGGATGTTAAGTTAGTCTTCACTGTCAGTGTGATATATGGTTGCTGTGATAATGTTCATCTGTTATATGAGAGCACAGCATATCTCCAGCCCAGTGTCATGTATGAAGCTCACATACTCCATCATGACTTATAATCAGATGCTGACACCAGGGAGGAAAACCGCTCCCACAGCTCGCTCAGTGAGACTTCTGATTTAAATTCCCATAAGAAAATTAATTAAAAGCACAGTTTACCAGATGACAATCTCATCTGTATGTATGATGGGTCTGTGTTTCACTGTAAAAGTATTATTCCTCCGCCTCCAAATTTACATTCATGGCCAAGCTCTGCTCGCTTGAAAAGACCCATTTTCAGTTTTGTCAAACTTGAGTCAAACTTTTGCCGACACATGGGATACTTATCAGTGTGTCTGAGATCTAAGACAGATATCCCTGTTGATTTGCTGTCTCTTTTACTAAGGTGGAGCGGAAAACGTTTCTTTTTTTCATTGAAAATTCTCCAGGCTTCTGGCAAACATCCCCTTCATATCACTGTAGACACGGTCGACAGTCTCTCTAGTGGCACATACCGCTGTTGCAACCAATGTCTGGTGCGTTTAAAGTTCAAGAGTTTTCACTTTCTCTTTTTTGGACCTGTTTTAACCTGTTTTAGACCTTATAGTTTGAATTCTGATTTTTTAGCTTAGCAGATATCAAATACAGACATTCGAATCCCAAAGGTTTCCAAACTGCTGTCTGGGTACCACCAAGACATTATTACCATTTTATTCTAAATACTGGTTGGAAATCATGGCATTAAATTTGTTCTGTTAACAGCAATAGTTTAAGATTTTTGTTTATATCATTATTTGGTGGGTGGAAAGAGATAACAAGTAATGGGAAATAAACCTATTTTACTAGTAATAGTTTAGACACGCAGTTGAGGTCAACAGTTTATATACACCTTGCAGAATCTGCAAAATGTTAATTGTTTTACCAAAATAAGAGGGATCATACAAAATGCATGTTGTTTTTTATTTAGTACTGACCTGAATAAGATCTTTCACATAAAAGACATTTACATATAGTCCACAAGAGAAAATAATAGCTGAATTTATAAAAATTACCCCGTTTACATAAGTTTACATATACTTGATTCTTAATACTGTGATGTTACCTAAATGATCCACAGCTGTTTTTATGTTTCATGAAAGTTGTTCGTGAGTCCCTTGTTTGGCCTGAACAGTTTTAGAAAAAAACCTTCAGGTCCCAAAAATTATTTGGTTTTTCAGCATTTTTGTGCATTTGAACCCTTTCCAGCAATGACTGTATGATTTTGAGATCCATCTTTTCACACTGAGGACAACTGAGGGACTCAGTTGTCCTCAGTGTGAGAAGATGGATCTCGTCTATTACAGATGATTCAAATGCTCACTGATGCTTTAGAAGGAAAAACAATGCATTAAGTCGGGGGGTTAAAACTTTTTGAATTTGAAGATCAGGGTAAATTTAACTTATTTCATCTTCTTGGAAACATGTAAGTATCTTCTGTAGGGCAGTACTAAATAAAAAAAAAGAAGATATTTAGGCAAAAATAGAAAAATCTCATTTTAATTCTGATCAAAAGTTCTTAATGCATTGTGTTCACCAGAAAATGCAAAAAGATTCTGTCTGTGACTATTCATACCATATTTGGATCTCTACAAATCTGGTGTCTTTCACTTCATTACACAATCCGGTGTGTTTTTGGCAGCTACCCTTTGAGCAAATACATAATACCCCTCAGCGGTCGCCCCACACAGTCATGTTAACCATGTCCCCAAAACATTGCCCATGCAGTTTCCTGTCGGGTTGCAGTCATAACAACTAAGTTCAGGCTCCTGAACGCTCAATAATACATAGAACCAGGGCTAAATAATTGATCACCCACTTTATGTAATTGTTTCTCTCAGTGTTGAATTATTCATAGTTGGGAGGTTGCACTGTCTAGGATCCCAGGATGAAGGCCCAGTGGTGCGCCAGTATTTGAAGACGGGAGAGGGACAGGATGGGGCCGAATGACATGCATGTATGCCAATGTTTAGTAGAAGGCAGCTCAGCTGGATGAGCGCTGTATTCTCTGCAGGAATTCACTGTCAGTGTAGAGTAAGTCTGCAGTGTTACCGAAAATCCTCTACATACTATAGTATATAAAAAGAGTTTTTCTTTGACCCTGACATGAAGTTGCTGTTTGTCTAAAAGTTATAAATAGGACACTTTAGAAGTTTTCTGACCTTAGTTTAACTTTGGTTTTCTGTATTTGGTCTGGTTGGCGTCATATTATTTAATTGATGAATATATCAATTTCATGCTTATGGGTAGCACTCAAGATTCAGTGAGTCAAAGTAGTGTCAGAGCCATGAATATTATAGTGCTTTTACCATAATGCGTCCTTGTAATGGTTCCCAATCTAAATTGATTTTACAAACTTTTTTTTTTCTGATAGCATACAACTGATGTGAAAGAACTGAACTCTTGAAGTGGGTTTGGATCTCTTTACCTAACCCTCTCTGGATGATATTTCTTGGAGATTTAGTTCAAACAAATTACTTGGGACATATCCCGCCCTGAATTATTCAGTGACTAATATCTGCTGCTGCTGACAGGGCAAAGAAGTGACTTGGATCTCTAATGCTAGATTTTGGGGATTGAGGGATCTAATGCTTTACTTTTTAAAAGTACTGTTCAAGAATAGAATGTACATTTCACTTAAGAAAATCTTATTCACAAATTTCCTGTTTTTAATCATGCTGTGATCACGTTTCATGCATCAAACATGTAATTTATTATTGATAACTTTTTTGTGGGCTATATGTGACCGGAGACCACAAAACTTAAGTAGCACAGGTATTTTTCTTTCATTTTTTGCACCCACAGATTCCAGTTTTTCAAATAGTTGTATCTCGGTCAAATATGTCCTATCCTAACACACCATACATCAATGGAAAGCTTATTTATTCAGCTAATAAAATGTAAAAACCTAATTCAATATGGTGTAACTATCAATTAAAAGTACTATTTATTTCCTTACACCTTGTATACAAAGTATGTGTCTTAATCATTGTTAAAAAACTGCTTTAAAAAAAAAGTCATTTGTTACAAATGTCATGAATTATGAGTGTCACTACTTTTAATCTTAACAAAAAAAGTACATTTGTCTGTCAAATGTTTTTCAAATACTAATATGTTTAAACAAACCTACTTAACTGCTTTTTTTTTTAAATAATAAAATATGCTAAAAATAAAATACTAATTCCACTATTTTTTTTTAATTAGACTTTTTAAATATAGGACAGTTGCACCACCTACAGTGTATATTTTGTTACTTTAACTTAACAAAAAATAATTTTTGAATTTTAATTTAGAAATTATAAAGTTCATGATTTAACAGATTATCTTAATTCTTAATTTATACATGTTACCATGGTTACACTACATTATACACCATTATACACTAAACGACTGTGAATCATACACTACGGATCATCCTCTGACTGCATGGAATCATAGTTTGAAGCTATAAAATCAGAGTCTGTGACCAACATACACTATGCGATTTTCTATGAAATCTGTCAGCTTAAATCTCCAGACTGACTCTGATTTTCGCCAACTAGCGTCAGCTTCACCAGAGAGTAATTTGGCAGAATATTGGGGGAAAAATCGAGTGTATTCTAGCCTTTAGGATGTTTCTGTCTTATAGCCACTGGCCACGAATAGTGACTGACCCATATTATGCTTATATCATATCTGTACAGAGCTGGCATATAGCCTGTCTAATATTCTACAAGCCTAATAGCCCTTGTATGTTCAGCTATTTACAGACAGATTTTCATCTGCTGAGCTTGGCAGCCTGTAATGCTGATAACAGCGTCTAGCCATCAGAATGGCATAATGACAGTTTTTTTCTTCGTACCAGCTGAAAACAGAGCAACACCGCAACGATTCATTGAGCACTGACGCAGTTCAGTGTGTCTATTGTCAGGTCTTTAGCACTTTAGCCTGCAGTTCTACTTAACCTCCGTGTGCACGCACACACAGTGCCACCACCTGTGTTCATCTGCCCAGAATTCAGCTCAGGCTCCATGGTTGCCTGTCATATCCTGTCTGAGCCTCTGTCCGTCACTGCAGGGACTCCAGACTTAAACATATGGTGTTTATTTATTGGAAAGAAAGATTAAAGTTAAGTTAGGAAAGTAAATAAATAAATACATAAAGCATTCTTTTTTTGAATATCCTCCTTCAGACAAGAAATTCTGTATTTATGAATCTAAATGCTGGGTGTTTCCAAGGAGCCTCCTTCTGCGCTCCATGGCAACAGTTTCTGAAGTCTTAACCTCTTAAGCTTCTTATGCATGTATACAGGAACTGTGCTTCCTACAATGTATAGCTGAATCCTAATTCTTACCTCAACCTGAAAACTACACACAGATAAACATGGATATCCTCTGCTGTCAGAAGTCATGTGTGGTTGTGCATGTCTGCTTTGTTGCCCCTGCTCGTGTGCAGATGTGCATTTGTATTAGTGTAAGACTGGATGCAATTCTGTTTAAAAAAAATCTTATATTTATGCAGGAAAAATTTAGCCTGGAATAAAAACAGATTTTCTGTCATTTCAAACCCCTTTGACTGACTTTCCTCTGTGGAAAGCCAATAATTTACAATTAAATATAATGTAATATTTGTTTAACAGTGGTAAAAGATCTAATTTTTGTTTGCTATGAAAATTTGGTAAGCCTACAGTTTTATTATTGTATTTTTAATTTTTTGTTTAATTGTTTTAAAATCAAAATTGTTTTCGATTTATCAAAATATCCACCATTAGCAGCTATTACAGCTCTGCGTAATCTGTGCCTAAATTCATTGTATTCTAAACTTAATTGGCAATCAATTGTTGAAGCTATTATGGTGTGGTGACCCAAAAATCTTTTAAAAACCTGGGCCAAGTTTAAACCAGTAACCAGGCATCACAGCTGGCAAAGGGGCATGTCTGACTTATGTGTATATTGCCATTATTATGTAATCAAAATGAAAATTACTATTGCTGGTCTTCAGTGATAATGTCAAGTTACTTTAATGTATTCGCATCAAGAAATGATAAGGATTTATGCTGATATCTATTTCTAACAAAATTAATGAAAAATTCAAAATTTTATGTATGCACATGGGTGGTGTATGTTTCTGCTGTCTGTGTGATAAAACTGGATCTAGCGCCCTACATGTGCACAACCAGCCTCTGATGGCCCTGTGGCTGAGTGCATTTCTTTCATCCCCAAATCCTCTTCAACTCAGCTCTGTCAAACAGGGATTATAAATTGACTTTCACACTGCATTCAGAAGGTCACTGCCACGCAAATACTGTAATCAGGCAATGATGCCTAATCTGTGTCTTATTTTATTCAGGCTTTTCTTGTCATTAAACAATTGGCATTGTTAGGTTATAAATTAGTGTTAATATATCCTACATTCAAAATTATTGTGTTGATTGTGTTTCTAGAGATGCTCACTACATTACCCAAAACATAAACTGCAAAATAAAATGAACAAGCTTAAAAGACAAACAGAGATCAAAAAGTTAGGTTAGGGTGAAAAGCTCCATCTCATTTTCTCCTCAAAAATCAACGTACCTTTTTTGTAAAGGGAATTTGACTTTCTTTGCATGTTCGCTATGTAAACACTGGGTCGGTACTTCTGCCCATGTCACGCGAGATTGTTCCAACGTGAATGCGTGAGGTCGAGCTAGTGCAAGACGAGCATTTGTGGTTAAATAGTATATAAATTGTTATTTTTTTTTATTAGAAAATGACCAGTCGTTTCACTAGATAAGACCCTTATTCCTTGGCTGGGATCGTGTAGAACGTCTTGAAGCTGCATTAAAATTGCAGTTTGGACCTTTAACCTGTTGATCTCCATTGAAGTCCACTATATGGAGAAAAATCCTGGAATGTTTTTCTTAAAATCCTCTTTTCGAATATAGAAAGAAAGACATGAACAGCTTGGATGGCGTGGGGGTGAGTAAATTATCATGAAATTTTCGTTCTAAAGTGAACTAATCCTTTAAGTTGTATTGTTATGCACAGAGTTTGCCAAACATCAGGAGAATATCTTTGCCTTCTTTTTGTTTCTTAGTTTTGTTGATCTTAAACCAGATGATCATGCGTAGAAAAATAGTTTCTCTTGTCTGAAAAAGACTTTTTTTTTTGTTTTTTCTTCATGTCTTGTTTATAAATTTGTGTTCCGTACCGCATATGTTCTAGCAGCTGCGGTTGTTGAGCATTGTAAAGATCTAATCGTATTCTCTCACAGTGGGTGGTCATATCATTGAGCTATGTCTATAGTCATTAATGCACAAAAACATGTTTATCATTACCATACTTCTGATGAATGGCAACATTTTATTTTTTCCCCTTCTCCTTCCTCCCTGTAATATCAGTCAGATTGAAGTTGTTTTCCTGTTTGAAGCATGGAAACGTCTTTGGTGGCATATGAAACGGGAAACTGCATTTTAATTTCAAAGCGCTGACACCAGAACCTGATATTGTCAAGGGTGGCTGAGTCCTCCTCTCTGACAAAAACCTTCTGAAGCTGTCATCACAGACTGGCATGCTTTAGATCTGCCTTACCTGTCTTTGCAGAAGGTCGTGCTAATCATAGCACATTGGCGACTCGGGTAAAAACCACTTCTGCTGTTTTTAGGTCATCTTTATGAATTTTGGCACTAGCCCCAGGCATATTCTTCATAACGAGGCCTGTTTTGTGACTTATGCGCTCATTACCTATGCACGCTTTACATATACACATAATGTTTTATTCATGCCACAGAATCCATTCTAATCATTCGGGCCACAGGGAATCCAAAGATACGATGAAATGAGAGAAATGGCGATTGAACATGGTGATCTACGACCCTTCGGTACGCATCGCTCGGTTGCCAACCTCGTTAAAAGATAATTAGCTGTTACTAATGTGGATCACTGTGGCAAGATTTAGTAGCCTCGCAGTCGTCTCCATAATACCAATAAGGATTTTATAGAGAGATGCCAGACCTCATTCAGTCAGCAGTGTATACAAATGGCTTTATGATTGCTCTTCACCCCTTCAGTCTTTCTCACTTTTAGGTCCTCATGTGTGCGATATACATAAATTATTGTTTATGGACATTACTCATGGCAGTCTGTTATTAATACTGGCAGATAATGTAAACACTTGCCGATGGTTATAATTATCATTATCATAATAAAGTGTTGTTGTCTTTGGTTGTAAAGTCAGTGAAACAGCCACACAATATTAGATATTTACGTTGTCATTTTTTTCATCTCATTATACACCATCCAGAATGTTATTTTAGTAATATTTTTATACTGTTGTTTTATTTATTAATATTTTTAATTAGCTTTACATTTTAATTTGTTTAACTATGTTGTGTACTTTTGTCCATTTTATTATTATTATTGTTTTTAATATTTCTGTTTAGCTATTTAATTTCATTTTAATACTTCAGTTTTATTTTAGTTCTAATTCTAACTTTCATTTCCTTTTTTTTTATATATATTATTTCATACACTACCAGTCAAAAGATTTTTTGTTTTTTTTGTTTTAAAATGTAATTTATTCCTGTGATTTCAAAGCTGAATGTTTAGCATCATTACTCCAGTCACATTATAAATGTCTAGCATCCTACATAAAAGCATGCTAAATAAAAGTTATTAATTTCTGTAATTTTATATTATATATTAAAAATATATATATTTTGAACAGCAAATCAGCATATTAGAACGATTTCTGAAGGATCATGTGACACTGAAGACTGGAGTAATGATGCTGATAATTTAACTTTCATCACAGGAATAAATTACATTTTAAAATATATTCAAATAGAAAACAGTTATTTTAAATAGTAAAAATATTTCAAAACGTTACTGTTTTTGCTGTACTTTGGTTTAAATAAAGGCAGGCTTGGTGAGCAGAAAAGACTGATTTAAAAAAAAATCTGACTGTTTAAACACTTTTGACTGGTAGTATTTATTTTTTATTTTATTTCAGCTTTACGCTTTATTTTAGCCATTTTAATAGCTTTAGTTTTAGTTAACAGTAACAATGCTGATCTTTGGTGCAAGACTACTTTAGAACCCCATATTGTTTCCCAGCATGCTATGTACAGGGCTGATAAAAATCTAATTTTCCTTGACACCCATAACCCTCCATCCTGTCAGCTGATATAAATGTTGATCATTAGAGGCCTGATTCAGACATATGTGAGCCTGGACCTCAGAATCACACCTCAATGTAGCAGTGATGCATGATCAAGATTTCACTGGGCGCAGACAGTGGAATCAATCTAGTCTTCAATGACAGTGCAATAGATGATTTTTGCTTCACTGCTGCAGGCACACATATGAAGATCAGCACACACACTCAAGTTCATACACACAGCCTGCTCACATGGCAAACACATGGTAGCTAAGCATTCATCAAACAAAAGAGGGCATGCACACACACAGAACATGCTGTGGCTGTGACATTAAGTAGGCGAATGATGAGGGATCATGGCACAGAACGGAGGAGGAGGAGGAACGGTTTGACTGCAGGTGAGTTCTTCATCACAAGCACAGTGCTGTCAGCACTTGTCTGGAGTTCTCTCCTCCTCCTGCTTTGTCATCATCATCACCACAATCCTGCTGACAGCTTCTTACCAAAACACCTCCCACCTTCTCTCCCTCTCTGGACCTCTTGATATTCCCTTTAACTCTTTAAAGTGATGCAGGTTAATCTCTATTGACAGAATCTGTGGCATGCTTTCAGTTACCACAGTAATTTCAGCTCGTCCAGATTATCTTGTCTCAGTTTTGAAAAACAAACAGTAGTAATTGACTTAAAGGGATAGTTCACCCAAAAATGAAAATTCTATCATTAATTACTCACCTTCATGCCATTCCAAACCCATAAGACCTTCATTCATCTTTGGAACACAAATTTAAATATTTTTGATGAAATCCGAGAGCTTTCTGACCCTGCATATACAGCAACACAATTAGATAAAAAAGATAGTAAGGACATCTTTAAAAAAGACAATGTGACTGTGGTTCATCCTTATTTTCATGAAGCTACAAGAATTTTTTTTAATGGTGTCCTTTCTACCTTTCTGAGCCTTGGACGTGACAGTTGTCTTGCTGTTTATGCATGGTCAGAAAGCTTTAGGATTTTATCAAAAATATCTTAATTTGTGTTTAGAAGATGAACAAAGCTCTTACAGGTTTGGAACAACATGAGGATGAGTAATTAACAAAATTTTCATTTTTGGGCGAACTGTGCATTTAATTTACAATCTAAGGGGCCAAACAGAAATGTGCACCTAGTGTTTTTAGTTGGTGTTTATTCATTCCTTGATTGACTGGTAGCAGTAGTAAGAATAATATGCCAATTCGCACATAGCCAGAACATCTTTGGAGTGCTACTACATCCCACGATGCAATGCACAAAACTTGACCTTCTCTTTCCAGTGTGATTGATGAATGCTGTAATGGACAGCATGTCACAGGAGCTGTCAATAAATATTGAACCTGTACAATTCCTTATGAAAGCAGGTTTTGCAGTGTACTGCACTTTCTGTGTATCTTTCTGTGTCTGTTTCTCTCTCCTAAATTAGGTTAGACATGTAATGAGAAAACAGTTATGCAGACTTTAAAATTGCTTGTGAAAATCTATTTTTTATCTTATGCAGTCAGCTGGGAATTAAAGCGTGTGTTCCTGTCACATACTTAATGGCCTGATACTAGATCTCATTTACTGCTAATTTAAATGACCTTTCTGTTCAGTCAGACATACTTACATTAGTCATCTCACAAGCACGGGTGTCCAAGCCTACATCAAGTGAAGAAAAACACTTTAAATGTTAGTGTTTGTATAATATTTCCAGGCTTTCAGTCTGTGTGTTGCTTGGCGACAGGCTTGATGCTTTGGCTTCTTTTCGAAGTATTTTAATGGCTGAGAAAAGAAAAAATGCAACTGGTTAATATTAGCATATTGTTTATATAACTACTGTATAAATGAAATATCACACCCATAACTTGAATATTAGCATGGCTGTGGGATTTCACATCAGGTTTTAATTAAAAAAACAAACAAGATGCTTTTTATTGTTGTACAGTAAGAGTATGAATCTGTAATTGTTTCTAAAGGAATTTGATAAGAAATGTTGAGGTTTAATTGGAAGTTGGTATCTTAACAAATCTAAGCAAAGATTGAGACATTGTTGATACGTCTACTGAAACTGGAAACACATAAGACTCTTTTTTTTATTGCCATCTAGGAGAAACAATCTACAACAAAAACTACATTTAGCAGAAATGTTTTACTGTATAAACACTGTTTCAAGCCATTTTTGTCATGCCAGTGCACATTCATTAGTCTCACGTGATTTTATTCCCAACACGCCATATGTTTACAAGGTGTATGCAGAGCAGTCCTACTGAACATGCTCTGCAGTCTGAACATAAGCTCTAAAAGCAGAGTGCATACTCACTCATTTTTTGCCATTATTCCCTGCTACCATCCTTCCCATCCCCCCAATCGTCCTCCCTCCAATACTGAGAACATGTGAGGAGATTGTAACCATGTCAACGCTAAGTCGCTGTAGATTGGTCTCTAGAGTTTGCGGCTATGACAACAATCCATCAAGACCCAAAGACACGGCACACAGGTACACTGTGTATATGGGGGTAATAGAGGTGTTAAAAATAGCTTCAGTAAACAGGAAGATGGGAAGGTGTGGACTGGTCATGTGAAAAACATCAGTCTTGGTGAAAGGCAGGAGCTGCAGGTGGAAACCTCTCCATCTGGCAAAATAGAAAATTGCATCTATGAAGACTAGACTTCCTTTTCCTGAGTACGTGTGTGTGTGTGCATGTGTGTTTTAAACGTTTACTATCGCTAATGGATTAAACAGGAGCAGCATACCTAATATGGTGGTATAGGAATGTAGTGGTTTCTGTCATTTGTGACCCTGGACCACAAAACCAGTCATAAGTAGCATGGGTGTATCTGTAGCAATAGATACATACACTGTATGGGTCAAAATTATACATTTTTCATTTATTTCTACCGTAAATATATTAAAAACTCATTTTTGATTAGAAATATGCATTGCTACTTTGCTAATTTGGACAACTTTAAAAGTGATTTTCTCAATATTTAGATTTTTTGCACCCTCAGATTCCAGATTTTTAAATAGTTGTATCTCAGCCAAATATTGTCCTGTCATTAAAAACCATACATCAATGGAAATGTTATTTATTTATTAGGCTTTCAGGTGATGTATAAATCTCAAATTCAAAATATTGACCCATATGGTTTTGTGGTCCAGGGTCACATTTATCAGTATTGACTGATTTAGAATATTTATTATGCAAGCTTGTTTCCCCCATTTTTACATTTAGGGCCTTCATCTAACACTCATTTACTGTTAATCTTTAAAACGTAATCATTGAATAACACTGTTATAATGTTTAGCATATCTCAAAAACAGTATCCATGCTCTGGTTCCATGCATGGGCATGTCATAGCATTTAAAACTGTTGATATTTTTTGTTTAATTTTAATGATATTCACAGCGTAAACCTACTTGGCACAAGCTGATTGGTTCATGTTGCAAACCCTCCACCTCCCCAGCTCCACCTGTATAGAACTGCTGCAGGTTATTTTATGTGCTATTTCTACAGCAGCATTATGCCTTAAATACTTATTGCACCGTTTTTGCGTATGTATTGGCAGTAGAAAGTTTCTGTACTTGCTTTGCAACAGCAGCAGCAATAATCAACAGCAGCAGCAATTCAACAACATAGCAGATCTATTCAGCCTAGACCAAAAACATTAATATTGTTTCCATGCTATAATCTTAAGAGATGTCTTGATAGAATTTTCTTTAATATCTGCTATTTGTTGTTCATTGGCCATAACATGAGAATAAATTAAGAAATAAAATATAAATATAAAAAACAGCATATCAGATAGAATTTTGTATCCCTAATCTGTAGTGTACAGTAGATACCTGTATGTATGACAGTATGTAGAAAAAGTTCAAATTTGCTTGGCTCAGTTTTTAATGGGAATGACACTTCTGACAGTTCATAGTTTTTTATTCCTCTTGTGGTTTTACTGTGTGGAAGAAAAATTAGATTGAAACCACTGTACTTGGGCCAGTCACTGTTAAAATTGTGTAAAGAACTAGTGTGACCAACTAGCATCTAACCCAGTGTGATCGGTCTTCAGTCTAGGTTTTTATAGAACTGACTTAAAAACATTATGACCAGTCTAAAATATTGATTAGTTTAGATGACCAGTCTAAGCAGTTTATGCATCTGGCTTTTGACTTTACTTTTATGTACTGAAAGTGAAACTAGTGGGAGTATGCTGGTGTGTTTGAGTCTTGTTAGATCAGCATTTTTCCCAATACACTGCTAAGGTGAAAGCCCTTGATCAGGCGAAGTAGCAGGATGCTTCCCAGGATGCTTGTGTCTCATGGGAAACACTCGAGGCCTAGTGCAGCACAAGGCTGGCCTGATTTAAGATGTGCTTAAGCTCATCAACCCTAATACATCAACACCCTTTGATTTTCTTACTAAGTTCTATTTTTTATGTTTTTTCCCTTCCATTTTCAGTTTGTTAACTGTCTGCCCTGCTTTTTGGTAATCTGAGCTGAAGTATATAGACATTCATATTGTATTACAGTTCAAAGTTAACATCAACAGCATCATCAGTATGATCAGCAGCAACAGTAAGAGCATGTCAACAAGCAAAATGTCAACAGAGGTAGCAGCTCTCTTGTAGGCTGTAGTAAGCACTTCTGGGGAGGATGCGTTTAAATATTAAAGTGGGCCTGGCAAACGCTACTGCATTCTCCTGAAGGTGTGTATCAAAAGTGGCATTGTGCCAGTACTAATATGAATGTGAATGATGACGGGTATGTGCATAGAAGAATAAAACCCATGCTGAATGCGTCTGGGACATTCTCTGTTATTGCAGAAAGCAGCAGTTTACTTGGAGGTGACCTCTAAAAGCCTGTCACTGTCACAATTTAAAAACTTTTTGATGAAAAGTGGCTTTGATGGGAAAGAACAGACTCTCATCTTTAGCGGTGCAGCTTTTAGTATTGCAGCAAAGCTGAGTCTTTCCATGCTGACTATTTTAGCTCAAATCCCATTTGTATTTTGCTGCTGTTTTGTCTCTGGATAAGAGAAAGTAGTTTAACATGAAAAAATGACCTTTAAGGTGAGGTGAATCTCAGAATGCTGTTGTGCTATAAGTCAAAATGTCTGTTACATTATAAAACAGTGTTTATCTTATGAGGAGCTGCTGAAATGTATACACGGTTTTATATTGGTATTATATGGTTGTATGTGCACTCAAATGGATATTTGCATGCTGCTTCTGATCATATTTCTTCTCATCTTCTTTCGAATTGTTGGTGACAGGACGGACAGACAAATTGCAGGGAGAGGCTAAGTTTTAACCCTGTGTCACAACACATCACTAACGCTCCATCAGTCGTCTGTTATAACTCACAATAAGGCGTCATGGTAGAACTGACTTCAGAACCGGATAATTCATTCTGAATGATACGTTGTCTCCTGAATGAGAGTCTTATTTGACATGACAAGCCAAATCAACTTATTTCCCATCCAAGACAACTTGTAAGTGACATTTCATGTAATTGTCGAGCAAACAGACCTGATCCAGCTAGTTATATTTAAGTGTGTGTATAAAATTTGTATTCATATTTTTATATATTTTTACAGTTGAAGTCAAAAGTTTACATACACCTTGCAGAATCTGCAAAATATTAATTATTTTACCAAAATAAGAGGGATCATACAAAATGCATGTTATTTTTTATGTAGTTCTGAGCCTAATAAGATATTTCACATTAAAGATATTTACATATAGTCCACAAGAGAAAATAATAGCTGAATTTATATAAATGACCCCACACAAAAGTTTACATACGCTTGATTATTAATACTGTGTTGTTACCTGAATGATCCACAGCTGTGTTTTTTTTTTTTTTGTTTAGTGATAGTCGTTCATGAGAACCTTGTTTGTCCTGAACAGTTAAACTGTCCCCTGTTGTTAAAAAAAAATGTACTTAATTTTCAGAAGAAAAAACAATGCATTAAGAGGCAGGGGTGTAAACTTTTGAACTTATTTTGACTAAATATAATTTTTTTTTTTTCATTTAGTACTGCCCTTCAGAAGCTAAAAAAGATACTTATGTGTTTACCGTTAGACAATATAAGTTAAATTTACCCCAGTCTTCAAATTCAAAGAGTTATCATGAACTATCTCTAAAAAAAAACAAAAAAAAAAACAGCACACACAGCTGTGGATCATTCAGGTAACAACACAGTAATAAGAATCATTAATAATAATAAGGGTCATTTTTATAAATTTTATAAATTCAACTATTATTTTCTTTTGTGGACTATATGTAAACATTGTTTATGTGAAATATCTTAATAGGCTCAGTACTAAATAAAAAATAACATGCATTTTGCATGATCCCTTTTATCGTGGTAAAATGATTAACATTTTTGCAGATTCTACAAGGTGTATGTAAACTTCTGACTTCAACTATATATATATATATATATATATATACATATTAGTTCGCTCCAGTGTAACAGCAGACCTCGGGATCCAGAACAAAAACAAAATCGTCACGAATGTTTTGCTATGCGTTTGATTAGGTACAGGCAAATTACGCCACATTAAAGAGCTCTGAAACGGTATTTATTGCTCGAATTTCCTATTGAAATGGACAGAATTTTAAATCTGAGGCTTTGTTTCATATCAAAAGTAACACAAAGCTTAGCCTATTGCTATTCATTGGATGGGAGGCGCAGTATGTACTGTTCATTCTTCAACTGAAAACAGCATAGACCAAAAGATTGATTGAGATTTACGAATCAATATTGGTAAAAATAAAAATATCTAAAACCGCTGTCACTGCAAAATGGCGGACAATGTTAAAGTCTAACGCAACCTCTGATATATATATATATATATATATATACAGCTGAAGTCAAAAGTTTACATTCACCTTGCAGAATCTGCAAAATTACCTTAAATCAGTTGAGGACACCCAGAAGGACTGCAATAGAAGACTCCGTAGAAGACCTTTCTTTGATTGCCATGCTCCTTTTCACAGCATGAATACAAAATACCTCCTGTGGTACAACATTCATGTATTAACATGATAAACTCCCTGGGTACAGAATGAGAATCCCTTCAGTTTTGGCAGTTTTTACTTCACACCCTCAGCATTCACCTGTTGTGGAATTCCGGATCCCCAAATAGACAGCGTCACAAAGTGATTTTAGCTTTCATTTACAAAAAATAAATGTTAATACAAAAAATCGAACCTGTCCTTTTAGTTGAATACTGAAAAGCATTTTCACATCTCTAATTTTTCCTTCTTTAGGTATGTGTAGGCCCAATGATTTTCCGGTAATGATGGAGTGGATTTCTGCTGAAGCTGATGAAACATGATCTGGTAACAGCAGAATATTTACTGTGTAGAAAAAGGTTAAGATTGTTAACCTAAGATTGAGATGCTCCCTGTGGATGTGCTGAGGAGAATTCCTTTGTAAATATTCCAAATAGCTTGGTCAGTTCATTAGTCAATCAGCTCCCAGTAGAGTAAGGGCTGGTTCTCTCTCTCTCACACACACATGGGCAGTGGAATAGGAAAAAAAGGTAAGGTTTCAAAGCAAATTTTATTTTTATTTTTTTGAGCACTTTTTTTTCGGAATGCTGTGTAATGCATGAGGCACTACAAAAGACAAAAAAACTCAAGTGCAACTACTTAATACTTAATAATAGCATATTAAATGTATAGTCAGCATCAAAACATATTGTGTGCTATTAATAAATTCAGACTTGCATTTTATTTTCAGTTGCTATTCAGCACTGATCAAAAAGAGGATCTAAGCACGCAGCACTAGAATTCAGAATAGGCTTTTGGTCTTTTTGGATTGAGAACAGAAACAGAGATGCTTTTCATACTGTTAATTTATTCATAAAGCATCTGTAACATTTCCATTTCATGTTCTTATTTAACTCTTCTGACGATGAAAGACACGTGCAGACACACGAGTTGTCCTTATTTCACATTTTAAAGTTGTTAGTTGTTTCAGCAAACAATACCCTGTCAAAATAAGCCTTTGACATAGATGTCACCACGTTCTCATCAGTAAGATGCTGTATGCTCCTTGAAGTGTTTCAGAAAGAAGTCTTTTTCATTCTTTAATGTTATGATTTTCAAAGTTTGTATATTTCAAGTTGATCAGACTTTATCAAGAGCAAGCTTTGAGGAGTTGCCGCAAATGTAGGAGACCAAAGTGTTATTGAAAAGCTAAAGTAATGGCTGTTTAAACTGAAATCATATAGTTCAGTGTTTCCTTTTTTCTTGCTGAGTACACTACCGTTCAAAAGTTTGGGTTAGTACATTTAATTTATTAAATAATAATAGTTAAATAAATAGTTAAATAAAATAATTAATATATGTGATCCTGGACCACAAAACCAGTCATAAAGGTCAATTTTTGTAGAATTGAGATTTACCCATCATCTGAAAGCTGAATAAGTAAGCTTTCCATTGATGTACGGTTTGTTAGAACAATATTTGGCAGAGATAAAACTTTGAAAATGTGGAATCTATGGGTGCAATAAATAGAAATAAAATAAAAAAATATTGAAAAAATTGCCTTTAAAGTTGTCCGAATGAAGTTCTTAGCAATGGATTAAGTTTTGATATATATTTAGGAAATTTACACAATATCTTTATGGAACATGATATGTACTTAATATCCTAATGATTTTTGGCATACAATTCGATCATTTTGACATCACTTGACCCCTACTACTTAAGACTGGTTTTGTTTTCCGGGGTCACGTATATTAATTATTTACTAATAATAATAATAAAAAAAAGAAATTAGTGCTTTTATTTAGCAAAAATAATTAAATGAATGAAATGTAACGGTAA
Organism: Labeo calbasu; assembly: GCA_019740295.1. Lineage (NCBI taxonomy): Eukaryota > Metazoa > Chordata > Actinopteri > Cypriniformes > Cyprinidae > Labeo > Labeo calbasu. The sequence continues at coordinate 11,658 of JAHKKF010479703.1, read as the reverse complement.
AGACATTTAAAATGTTACACAGAATTTCTATTTAAAAAAAATGGTTAAATTGCAATAATATTTTGCCATGTTATTGTTTTACTGTAAATTCAAATAAATTCTGCCTTTGTTATCATAACAGACTTGTTTCAAAAACATTAAAAAATCTTACTGACCCTGAGCTTTTGAATTTTAGTGTGTGCATTGACTAAGAAAATTATTTATATTTAATGCATGCTGTACTGCATAGCAGTTACAGTTGTAATGCTCATTATTACAATTATTACAATTTAAACTAAAACAATTGTGTGAGTGAAAACAGACTCACTAAATATAGCAGCTTCTTAAACTAAAGAAGAGGCTGTTATTTAATGTTAACTTGATTTTCTGACATCTGACGGGATAAAAATAGGAGAGACCACTGTGTTGTTTTCTCTTTTATAGATGTTTTAGATAAAGCGAAATCCAAAACTCCAACTTCTTATATGAAGACACTGCAGCTCATTCCTTTATCCAGTGCATTCCTCCATTGGGAAACTACTGAAACTTTTTTGGCTTCTGTTTAAGCTCTCATTTCTCCACTTAACATGCCAGTTTTCAAGGTTATGTCCTCTGTGCCGTCCAGGCAGGTTCATCCACTTCATTTTATGTCGCATGTAACAATGACACCGTGCTCCCCGTGCCCTATTCACGAGCACCCACAGGCAAGCGCTCCGTGGTGCAGAAACACTGAAAGACGTATTTATGGCACGGGAAGGAGAGAGACCCTTTCACATGACAGTTCATTAAGATGACACCTCCCACAAGGGGACCTCGTAGTCATTGTGACTAATGTGTTTCCTGTAGCACGCATAGGATATACAAACCTGGGGTTCATACTGCAGTGTAGTCTGAAACCTCCTGGTTTACTAATAAATGCTTTAGCCCTCTCCCTCGACGCTACGCAGTGTGTGATCTCCAGGGTTTAGTCCTGGACTTAATTAGGCAGGTCTGGCCTGGTTAGAAGCAACTGGACAGGACATTAGAAGAGGAAACTACTTTTCCTGCTGCCTGTGAATAATTCTTGGTTCTTGCAACCTTCTTCACCAGTGTCATCTCAGTTCTTGTGGGTGTGTTTTATGTGCTCTATGATTTATGGCTTTCATTATGTACACTTGATGCAAATTAGCATGGACTTGTCTTAGTTTATAGCTTTGCATTCATTCATTTTGGCAGGAACATCATAGGTCATCTTACTCTTCTGTAATCGGAGAGGTTAATTGTCTCATTGTAAAGGATATTTTACTGCAGATTCTGGGAGCAAATTCCTCTGTCATCCTTACAAAACCCAACAGAACAAAACAAAGGGGCATATTTGAATTGAACTGTTGTAGTTCAGTGCAACCAGAGCATTTTTTTTCCATCAAACTCCAGTATTCATCTGCATAAAAGCATCTGTTGTTCTCAGAGGTGCCTGTTTTGGTGTAGCTTCACTGACATCCAAATAAATGTTCCCCAGTCCAAATCGCAAGCTGTGGGACCGCTGTTGCCTCTCTGCTCTCACAAACCCTTCATCCCACGTCTTCCCGTTGAGTATGCTGATCAAGACCTTGAGATGAACCATCAAGCTCTCTATTGAGCTCTCCCTTGTGTCAAACTATTGTCTGCTTTTGCCTTCCTTCATCCATCAACTTAGGAAACCCCCATTACTGGGCAGATGTTCCATTCTCAACGGCGTTCCTTGAGAACGTGAGTTTCGGAATGCAGATTTGAGGTGTGGGGGTGCCAGGAAGAGGCTTCTTCTCTGTCTTTCCCAGCCTCTGCTATAATAGGCCTACTCTGGGGTTGTTCAGCAGCCGTGAGTGGCTCTATTGAACCCTCACAGAGAGCAGGGCAAGAGCCTGGTGTCAGGGTCAAGGTGACTGCGCTTAGGTCGATGAATATGGATGACGTTGCTCCATCTGCTCTGACTGCAGCATGTAAACAAACACAGGCGTGTGAATAAGAGGCGGGCAATGTGCTCCAACAAAATGACTCTCGTGCAGTAGGCAATAGCCAAGAGACAACTTTCCCAGCCTTTGCTGGGTAGCTAGTGTGTGCATTTAAACATTCATGAAGGAAAGCTGTGTGTGCTTTGTTTCAGAGGTGCATATCGTAATAATTTAAGTCACTTTGTAAATCTCAATGTAAAAGATATTATCACTGTGCAACAAATGACTCAAGCAGTTTCAAAAATGTATTTTTTTAACTGCTATCCCTAGTGGGGAAAAAAAATACTAAAATGTATTTGAAATACATTTATTTTGTGCCAAGTATACTACAATATATTTACATTTATGTGTTTAATAAAAATACCCTGCAATTGTACTTTTGGTATACAAAACAGGTATACACTTCAGGTCAAAAGTTTACATACACCTTGCAGAATCTGCAAAATGTTAATTATTTTACCAAAATAAGAGGGATCATACAAAATGCATGTTATTTTTAATTTAGTACTGACCTTAATAAGATATTTCACATAAAATAAGTTTAAATATAGTCCAAAAGAGACAAAAAACTGTATAAAATTTATAAAAAAATCACCCTTTTAAAAAAGTTTATATACACTTGATGTTGTTACCTGAATGATCCACAGCTGTTTTTTTTGTTTTGTTTTGTTTAGTGATAGTTGTTCATAAGTCGCTTGTTTGTCCTGAACAGATAAACTGCCTGCTGTTCTTCACAAAAATTCTTCAGGTCCCACAAATTCTTTGGTTTTTTAGCATTTTTGTGTATTTGAACACTTTCTAACAATGACTGTATGATTTTGAGATCCATCTTTTCACACTGAGGACAACTGAGGGATTTATATGCAGCTATTACAGAAGGTTCAAACGCTCACTGATGCTTCAGAAGGAAACATGATGTATTAGGAGCCGGGGGTGAAAACCTTTTGAATTTGAAGATCAGGGTAAATTTAACATATTTTGTCTTCAGGGAAGCATGTAAGTATCTTCTGTAGCTTCTGAAGGGCAGTAATAAATGGAAAAAAATATGATATTTAGGCAAGATAAGAAAAATGTACAGATCTTCATTCTGTTCAAAAGTTAATGCATTGTGGTTCCTTCTGGAGCATCAGTGAACGTTTTAACCTTCTGTAATAGTTGCATATGAGTCCCTTAGTCCCTTAGTTCTCAGTGTGAAAAGATGGATCTCTAAATCATACAGTTACTGTAAAAAAAGGGTTCAAATGCACAAAAATTCTGAAAAACCAAAGAATTTGTGAGATCTGAAGGATTTTTCTGAAGAACAGCGAGCAGTTGAACTGTTCAGGACAAACAAGGAACTCATGACTAAAATAAAAAACCCAGCTGTGGATCATTCAGGTAACGATGCAGTATTAAGAATCAAGTGTATGTAAACTTTTGAACAGGTCATTTTTATAAATTCTATATATTATAAATTATTTTGTAAACATCTTACTCAGGTCAGTACTAAATAAAAAAATCTTGCATTTAAAGACTGAAATTATACAGAGATCATACAATAATTATTATTAGTAATATTAAACATATTTTAGGTATAATATTAAGAAATGTGCATTGTGCAATAAAAAAATACGCACATCATTCATACAGTTATGAATGATGTAAATTTTAAATTCAGCAACTTTCTTACTTAAAAACATTGTTACAAACTTTTTGTGAATCCAGCACAAGTTCTTTTCAATTAATCAGTCAAAAAGATACATGAAACTTACTTGTGAGTTATGGTTTGAATCAGACTCAGTGAGTGAATCATTTAGAGCTGTTCATTTCACAACTGACTTGACTCCAAACCATATTTTGTTTGGTGCTGTAATACACCCTTTAAGAGGCTTACATTTAGTCTATTTACTGGCTTTTTGTGCATATTTAAAGATCCATATTCACAACATACTGGTAAGGTCCAGTCATAATATTGAAAAGATTGTCCGAAAACATTTGTTTAGGAATAAGACTGTTATTTTTTTCTTGAGTAGGCACAGATAAACAGATTGATATTTATGCTGCGCAATCAGAATTACTAGAGTGAGAGTCTCAAATTGGAGTCTGTTATCCACCCACAAATAGAGCTAACAAAGTGCCTGAGATTTATGCTCCTATCGTTTAACAGCTCTCAGGGGGAGCTTGTGCCTGTCTGCAAATTTAATTTACTCATCTGATATGTCTACGGTTTTGTCCTCTTTCATGTATTACACCGATAAGCATCCCAGAGGAGTCTCACAGCGGACAGCAAATGTCACATTTGTATAAAGCCGGGTCATAAAATGGCCCTGAATGAAGATTGTGCTTGCATGATATTTTAAAAATCACAATGGCGGTGTGTTTTGATAATCATGCAATATATAAATCAGTGAAGATGACAAAGAGCCAAACAAGAAGCATTCGAGTCATATTGAGACAGAGATTGCAGATGGCACTTAATCAAGATTTCACAGGAGGCAAAATGGATTATAAACTTAAAAGTTGAGAAGAAGCCAATCACAGCACTGTCGTACGGGCGACCATTATAAGCATCTTAAGCTCTTTGCAGTGGGGGGTTTTAACATTGGCTGGTAGTTTGGTGTAGTGTTTGTAAGCCCCATGTGGTCCAACTTTAAGCTCCTTCTGTCTGAAATGCCAATCAGCTGTGCGGAGTGAATGCGTGCTGAATTCACGCACACTGAATGGCAGTCTAGAGAGTTTAAAGAGGACTATTGTTCCCTGATTCTTTCTGCCTCGCACTAGCAGGTGTAATCCACAGTATGCATGTAGTCGAGTTGGAATCATCTTAAACTAGGGAGCGTGTGCAAACAATAGCAAAGCGATGCCCATATGTCTGTATATTTTGAGAAACAAGACATCTTGATGGCTTTTAGAACGACATAGGAGCCAAATTCACCACTGGTTTATGTAACACCTACATAGCGTTGTTCACTACCTTATGTATGTATTAAAAACATAATGTTGCTTAAAATTATATCAGACCTTTTGTGTAATGCAAGCAGAGACTAGAAAATGCCATCTGTTACATGACATAGTGATTCCCAAAATCCCTATTTGATCTTATGGTTAGCTGCTGTGTCTCTGCTGAGTAGCTTCTCTTTGTGAAATTTACAAGTAATAATTTAACAGAGTTTTACCAACCTTTCATTCTTCTTTGGTGGCCTAGTTAACAGTGCTACGCTGGAGAAAATAAATAAATAATTGGAATCTCTAAACTGCAATGGCTTTGCGGCGAGGCGTCCCATATCTGCAGAAAGACACTGTGTTCCCAATTTTAGCCCTCTATTGTATTAACAAACACTAGGCCCAGTGAGAAGCAGCAGTAATGTGAGGGATTCAAGATAAAGGATTGTCTGGATCACAATCTCTGTGATAATTTAATTCTATATTGTGTAAAGTGTACAGGAGGAAAAAGTCAATATTAAGCCTGCCTAAATGTTACCTCATTAACATCAAATTACTGAGCTGCTTTGCTTTCGCATGTTTGGCCTAAAATGTAAAAGCAGTGATGGCATTTGAATGGCATCAATTCAATGTCTTATGCAACTGCCATGGGCATTTGTTTGTTCAATATATCTTGAAATGACAAAACAGAACTTAAGGGTTGAATTGATTTTCTAATGTGCTTTAAAAGGTAATGGTTGCTGGCTAAACAAGGGCAGTAAGTAAATCAATAATTAAGTTTCAAGTTTTGCTATTTTTGTACCAGATGTACATCGTCCTTGCGACCTGAAGTGAGCACCAAGTGAACCACTACGCATTGTCAACATTTCTGAGTGCTTAAAGTGTACAGTAAAACATTTATCCTCAATTCTGTCATTTTAGAACAGGGAATAGTACATAGTTTATAAACTGGCAGTGGACTCTCTTCTGCCTGCCATGTGAAATATTCAAGTCAATAAAGAGATCCTGATGTTTTCCAGGAGACTTGATCCTGCATTATCCTTTTCCTAATCCATGGACAGACTGTTTATTTAATTAATTGGAAAAAAACATTTTGTGCAGATTGTTTATTTAATTAAATGGAAAAAAGCATTTTGTGCAGATGTCCTAATAATGCTAATTGTCTTATTAATGTGTTATCCGTATGCTTTGATTTTTATTCAGTGGTTTCATTACTTCTTATTCTTTTACTTCATAAAAAATATTCTTTATTATATTTTGAGTGTGTGTATGTGTACCGTGTCAATAGTATTATTAGTTTTTTATCCATCACAACTCTTCCTGATATTATTTTTCTCACATATTTTTGTATTGTATGGCGGAGATTTATTTTTGATGCTGAGATGAACAAAGGTCCCCTAGTTAAAAGCTGAAATGTTAGCCTCTATCCGAATATAATCTCTCAGTGCATTGGATTATACAGATTAACCTCATGTTTGCACATCAGTTTTGTGTTTTCCCGGGTGATGGGGGATCAGTGGTTGAAAGTGGCACACAATCTGATTTGAAAAACCTATATGATAAAAGGCAAAGTTTGTAGGAACGGTTGACTTCTTTACTTCTGACTCTTTTTTTTTTCTTGCTCTCTTTTAGGCTTACAGTAGTTCAGAGCTCTTTGCAAAATGATTCTATTACCACTATCCATGGTGCTGAAATCCTGAGGGATAAACTGTCTCAGATTTAGAGCGAAAAAAGAACAGGTAATGAATGCAAATACAGCAGGTATACGTGGTAAGATATATATATATATATATATAGCATATATATTCAATTTACATATTCATGCTTATCTGCATTGCTTATCACATAGCTTTTTTGCATATCTGACAAATTATGTCAAATCATATCTATTTCCATAAGATGCTATTAATTTGGAAAAAAAATAGGACCATTCTCAAATGGAAAAAAGAGATTCAAATCTCACTAGGAGCTGACCTGCTCACAACCTTAGAGTTCCCTAGAACATTCTATGAAATATTCACTTTGACCTGAATAGTGAGGACTCTTCTTCATTGTACTCAGAGACAGCAGTTTCCATACAGTGAGTAAAACATTCTTTAAAAAGTAGAGTAAAAAATACTGTATAAAAAACAACAACAACAAAAACAAAAGGAAAATAGCTAAATAGACAACATTGCAAAAAATACCTGTTAGGCACAAGCTTCAGTAGTGGAGGTAGTAAAATGTGTAGTAAATATTTCTTTTGACGTGATCAACCCGAGTTCGAATCCACCTTTTGCTGAACTCGTTCTTCTCCCTTTTCATATCACATATCAGATCAAAAAGGCATTATTTTTAATAAAAAATGAAGGAAATAATCGAAAAGTGGAAAATAATGTGCCTCATGGGTGTTTATTGGTTAAGGTTAGGGTTAGGTGTGTGGAGGGCTTTATTGTCCCAAAGCAGCATTCATTTAATAATTTTAATAAAAATTATAAAAATTATAATTTACAATTAACATGTGATTACTGCATACTGTTTAATAATGTACTACAATACTGAAGTGCAGATATCTATAGAAGCCTGTTTCCGTCACTGAATAAAATTTTTTAAAAAAGGTAATTGCAACTTTTTTCTTGCAATTCTGACATTTTTCTCGCAATTGCGAGTTTACATCTTGCAGTTCTTTTTCTCTCATAATTGTGTGATACAAACTCGCAATTCAGATTTTTTTTCACTTAGAATTGCATGATATAAACTCGCAATTGAAAGTTATAAAGTCAGAATTTCAAGATATAAACTCTCAAATCTGACTTTTTTTCTCAAAATTGGGTGAGATAAACTCGCAAATGCGAGTTATAAAGTCAAAATTGCAAATTGTGAAAATTAAGTCAGAATTGTGAGATATAAACTCAGAATTAAGAGTTTATATCTCGCAATTGTGACTTTTGTCTCAGAATTGTGAGTTTATTTAATTCTAACTTTATAACACGTAATTGCGAAAACTGTGAAATATAAACTCACAATTTTGAGAACATATCTTGTGTCTTTTTCCCCTTCAAAATTGGACTTATAACTCACAATTGTGAGTTTCTATCTCAATTCTGAGGAAAAAAGTCAGAATTGTGATATAACCTTGCAGCTGTGAGAAAAAAGTCAGAATTTACATTACATTACATTTACTTAGTGTAAATAGCATCTATTGCCAAAAAAATATGCTACTTTTACTTATTGTAAATAGCATCTAATTATATATATATTAACAACTAATTAAGTTGTTATATTTATATTTATATGCATATATTCTGGTTACCAGGCAGAGCTGCTTAATATTTAAATGTTGGTCAAGTGAATCGCCTTTTTGACGTGATGTTACGAAGACACGGTCTCCTTTGAGAGAGGAGGAGATTTTAGTTGATGGTTCCTGGACAATTAAATATTGCATAGTTCTGCTTTAAATTTTAAAGGGGTGAGTATATGGGAGTGTCTCTCCAAAATGTTAGCTTTTTGCATCCATTAAAGCACATTAAAACAAAATGTGATTGTTATAAAAGAAATCTTGATTAAAAGTATATTCAGTTCAGTAGATTTTAATACATTAAACTATTTGCTTCTGAAAAACAAGACTTTAAAACATTCTTTGCCAATTCATCCAATTAATTTTTTATTCTACTAAATCTACATTTCTGCTTTTGTTCATCAGGCTTCAAGTGTTTTGTTATTGCATTTTCCTGAGTGGATGAACAATAGCAATAAGTGTGTGCATGTGATTTGTGGATCTGCATTGCACCAGTTGTACTAATTCATTTTATACTTTCATGATTATGAACCTCGATCTTGAAGAAAGTAGAAAAGCATAATTCTGTTTCTAATAGAGGGAAATTGCAGTCTGGCTCTGCAGTTCATATAAAGAGGAGATTGAGGGAGAGCAAGAGTGAGCTGACATGTGAACATGCTTTGCTATAGGGGATTAGATTCTGCCATCAAGAGAGGAACTATCAAGGCATCCAATCTGCCTGGCAACCGTTGCTGTGCAGGCATGAGCTCTCTCTGCTGCATGTGAGAGAATTTCTTGCCCCCAGCCTTTCTCTTCTTCGTATCCATTCTCTGTGCAAGAGGTCATAACCCTGACTCAAAACATGGTCACCATTGTGACCCCAAGACAAGAGATTTTGCCCTCAAGTTTCTCTCTTTGTTTTTTTGGGGGAGGGGCATGTATGAAGGCACTGTCATCCATCTCTGAGAGATTCATTAGACACAATACCATGGTTTACCACTTGATATGTACCATTGCAATATTCTTCTCTTACCATGTACTACAGTATTTACAAAGTCTTTCAAGCTTCTTGAAAGAATACCATGGTTCGTTCATTCTATCACTTTTGTCTTAGTTGTAAGTACAATGATGTGACTTTTTCTCTGTTTTTGACAACTGTTTATCCTGTTTCTAAATGTAACTTGGGCACAGATATGTGTTTAGGTATTATTGAACAATAAATCAATCGTAGTTTTTTTTCCTTGAGTGAAAAGAAACAACTACAATCAATCACCATAACCTTGTAGACGAGAGACCACCGTGATTTTTTTTTTTCACCTCCCACCCATGAGAAAGAGCAATACAGCTGGTGCTCTCATGCTTTGGATTTAATCTGTCCCTTCACTGGTTCTTGAGCAAACACATTCCCCATGACCATAGAACTAAAATCAAATGAAATAAGGCCATTGTTTGTTTTATTTTAAGTTAATGCTTTGATCGAATTAGTCTTAATTCCCTGCTCTCTAATAGCCAGTTTTCTGTCCACGTTCATCTGAATATATTGTATACAAGCTCTTAATTTAGGCTAAACCACAGCGGGCATAGAGTCTGGGTTTGGAGACTAGAGAGCAGTGATGATTCTCTGTATGTAGAGTCTGAGAGGTTTTGTGAGGAGAAGCAATGCATTATGGAGGAGGTCTTGGAGTGGGTTGGAGAGATGAGAATGCCATGGAGAAATTGTTCTTGTCTACGGTAGAGTGCATATGTAATTAGCTATTTAAGTACTTGTGTGCATAAATGTGTGTGCTTGTGTATTGACATTAAAGCTTTGATGTTGATGCTTTAAAATAGTAAATCACAGAACAATGGGAACCCATCTGCTTTGGGTCATGTATCTTGTGCATATGTGTGTGAGTGCTTGTGCAGGTTTGTGTTTAGGTGAGTGTGTGAGATTTTAAAAGCTGATCATTTGATTAGGGATGCGCAAAATGAGCTCACATATTTACACAGATTTACTCTAAACCCATTATTTCCTTACTCCCATTTCAAGGTACGTAAACCCTTCAGCAGTGAACTTTAAACAAACCCGCACTGCAGCAGCTTCTCAACTGTTTTCTGGGGAAATATTACGAATATACAGTACATAACCTCAATCTGCAAAGGCTCATGTTAAAGGATTAGTTAACTTATAGAATAAAAATTTCCTGATAATTTACTTACCCCCATGTCATCCAAGATGTTCATGTCTTTCTTTCTTCAGTCGCAAATAAGTTTTTTGAGGAAAACATTCCAGGATTTTTCTCTGTATAGTGGACTTCAATGGTGGCCAATGGTTTGAAGGTTCAAATTGCATTTTCAATGCAGCTTCAAAAGGCTCTACAGGCTCCAGCTGAGGAACAAACATCTCGTCTAGCGAAACAAAGAAAAAAAAACAAAGAAAAAAAAAAACAATTGTATATTTTAACCACAAATGCTCATTTTGCACTAGCTCTGCGATGCACGTCTACGACTTTACGCATTACGTAATCACGTTAGTGACAAAGTGACAAAGGGGAGTTTGACTTTCTTTGCAAAACATTCGTTTTGTAAACACTGGGTTGGTACTTTCACATACATCACGTGTGACCTTTCCAACATGATTACATAATGCGTGAAGTCGAGCTAGTGCAAGATAAACATTTGTATATAAAGTATATGAATATAAATAATCAATATAATTTTTTGCTATACAAGACCCTTATTCCTCAGCTGGGATCGTGTAGAGCCCTTTGAAGCTGCATTGAAACTGCAGTTTGGATCTTCAACCCATTGGTCCCAAATGAAGGTCCACTATATGAAGAAAAATCCTGTAATGTTTCCTCAAAAACCTTAATTTCTTTTTGACTGAAGAAAGAAAGACATACACATCTTGGATGACATAGGGGTGAGTAAGTTGTCAGAACATTTTTATTCTGGAAGTAAACCAATCCTTTATGACTCACGGTGTGTTCACACGGGGCGTCAGCGTCAACGCTTGACGGAAGGCGTGGTTGAAGTTTGGCACTGACGCCATGGTCATAGCAGTGTCAGCCAATGAAATTAGATAGGAACTCAACAACAAAAACTCGGATACAACTTCATTGTCATTCAACATTTATTATATATAATAAATAGTAAAAAATCACCCACCACTCTGATCATGTATATATTTTTTATATGAAATTTAACCTAAATTTCTGATGGCTGATGGCTCGCTATTCTTGGCGGTACATTCTATGTATGGTAGTTGTCATTCACGGGTCCAATACACACCAGATTCACCAACGGCCTCTGCCACCTCCTTCCACGCCTGGTCTCTCCGGTATGAATCCCGGTACATAAAAAGTGATTGGTCATAAAGGACCGGGTGATTGCCCACCGCAATTATTAGTTTCTCCTCCATTTTAAAATTTATCCTCAGTTTGCTGCTCTTGATCAGGATGAACGTGATTGGCTGCCGCCTGGCTACTGTATTTGCATAGAGCGATCCTGATTGGCTGACGCTTCCGTCGGCGGCGCTTCACTGGCGTTGCT
>JAHKKF010479688.1:0-10657 GCA_019740295.1 Labeo calbasu | reverse complement strand
AAATAAAATAAAATAAAATAAAGCTTATCTGCCTTATATAGATTATATACACATTATCTTCAGATGTTTGGAAAAGGCACAGTATTGAAAAATAAAAAAATATATATTTGAGCTCATCTGCCTTATATAGACAAACATTTAAAAAAATAAAATACATATTTGAGCTCATCAGCCTTACATAGACATACATTAAAAAAACAAAACAAACAAAAAAAAAAAAACAATAAAATAAAATAAAATAACATAAATTTGAGCTCATCTGTCTTATATAGACAAACATTTAAAAAATTAAATTAAATCAAATATTTGAAGTATCATACATGCCTGACCTGACTATAATCATCTGCCTTATACAAACATTATTTTCAGATGTTTGGAAAAGGCACTGAATTGAAAAATTCAATTCAATATTTATTTTAAATGTTAAATTTTTATTTTAAAATGTTAAATTTTTATTTAAAATAAAATATTACAAGAATAGCAAAAGACTATGATATAGCACAGAAGCATTGCAATCGATTCTTGATTAACTGATTTAAAAATTAAGTGCAGTTCATTTTACAATGGTGCTGAGCGTGTCAGCTAAGGCACCATCACAATTTACAGGATAAGTAAAGAAAAAAATAAATTAAAACTACACAAATGGTGAAAGATGAACAATGTTTTCTCTCTCTAAGGGACATAAAAATACCTGTCCTGTTTTTGGTCCCTCCGCACTTTATAAATAGACATCTCTTGGTCTATTTCAAGGAATTACTAGGGAAAACCCAGTGAACCTGTATTTCAATGCTGCTACAACAGAAGAGGAACAGTTGTTCATGACAACATAAGGCCATGTTGCCGGTTGTGGGATATTAAAAGTGACAGAAGAAGGCCTGCACGTTAAAATCTGCTGTGCCAAGTGGGTTAAGTATGGATTTAAAATGCATACATATTATGCATTGATAAAGACCACATTGCCCAGAACATCCTATTATATGTGTGATTTAATGTGCAGCTTTGCAGTTTATAAAAACAAGGGAATGCTGGGACACACTTTCACCTTAGTGACACGTTTGATAGTTTTACAGTTCATTTAGCCGTTACTAGTCTTGCGCTCAAGGTCATGAAACTATAAAGTGTTTATTAGAAGAAGAATGCTGATACTGATAAGATGATTTAATTTTAATGATAATTTACGATGGTAACAGGGTTGACTGACAACCTGGGATTCAAGTCTTTTTATAATCAACTGGTCTAAAAACATCTAAATAAAAATGTAAGAATATATATGGAAAGTGAAATGTTATTAGAAAAATAATTTATGCTGATATTTTAAACAACATACCGTTGTCAACAATCACTTCTTTACTGTAGAAAACTGTTGTAACATGGTTGACTGGCAAACCCTAAAAAATGTAAGATAATGATTTAAAAAAAAAAAAGGATTTAAAAAACAAACAAACAAAAAAACAAAAAACAAAAAAGTGATTACATTACAGTTTTTTTTTTTTTTTTAATTTATTGAATCAGATTTCATTTGAATAATAATTTATGATGATAACAGGGTTGACAGATAACCTGAGGACACCAATCCAAGTCTTTTTTTATTCAACTGGTCTAATAACATGAATAAATAATATCCCCATGTATGAAAATTAAAGTATTATCAGAAAAAGAATTTAATGCTGATATTTAAAAAAAAAATCCAGTTGTTAACAATTACTTGTCTACTGTATAAAATTGTGGTAACAGGGTTGACTGACAAAACCTACAAAATGCAAGATAGTGATATGAAAAAGGATTCCCGCCCCCCTAAAAGTTTAGTTTTTATTTTTTTTATTTTTTATATTTCATTTTTATAATTATTTATACTGGTAACAGGGTTGAAGGATGACCTAGGGTGCAAATTCAAGTTTTTTTTTTTTTTTTTTTAATTCAACCGGTCTAATAACATCTGAATAAATAATATACCCATACATATGGAAAGTAAAGGTTTGTCAGAAAAATAATTCAATGCTGATCTTTTTAAAAATATCCAGTTGTCTTGTCAGTCATCTCTCACACGCGTTCAGTGTGGTATTGTGGTAACAGGACTGACTGACAAACCCTACAAAATGTAAGATAGAGTTTTAAAAAACAGGATTTTAACCCCCCAAAAACAGTGATTACATGACAGTTTTTTTTTTAATTTATTGAATTAAATTTAATTTGAATAATTATTTATGAGGGTAACCAGCTGTCAACAATCACTTGTTTACTGTATAAAATTGTGGTATAAAAAACGTACAAAATGCAAGATAGTAATTCAAAAAATAGGATTTTTTTAAAATGGTGATTATATGACAGTTTTTTTCATTTAAATTTATTGAATTACATGTAATTTTAATAATTATTTATGATGGTAACAGGGTTTACAGATAACTAGGGGTGCAAATTCAAGTCTTTTTTTCAGTTAACTGGTCTAGTAACATCTAGAAAAAAATAATATTACCATACATATGGAAAGTAAAGTGCTATCAGAAAAAGAATGCCATGCTCAAATAATAATAATAAAAAAAATCCAGTTGTCAACAATCATTGTTTACTGTATAAAATTGTGGTAACAGGGTTGACTGACAAACCTTACAAAATGTAAAATAGTGATAAATAGTAGAGCATTTTTTAAAATAATGATTTCATGAGGTTTTTTTTTAATATATATTTCGAATTATATATAATTTCAGTAATTAATTTTGATGGTCACAAGTTTAATGGATAACCTGGGAATGCAATTTTTTTTTAATACAAATGAATAATATAAACATATATATGAAATGTGTTATGCGAACGTGTTTATTAGAAAAATAATGAATTGCTAATATTAAAAAAAAAAAAATCTCAGTAATCACTTATTTACTGTACATAATCATGGTAACAGGGTTGACTGTTACAGATAGATAGATAATTACATTTAATTTTAGTAATTATTTATGATGGTAACAGGGTTGACAGACAACCTGAGGATGCAAATTATTGTCTATTAACATCTGAATGAATAAAATAAGTATATATAAGTAGAGTAAACACAATATACTACCTTTAATTTCCATATATAAATGCATATGCAAATGAGTGTCCTGTTGTTTACACATATATTCATGAGGGACAAAAACGCAACCTTTTGAGTAAATGAGCCAGAAAAAAAAGCCTTCACTTTTTATGCCATTTGTAACCCAGCAAATAAATGTCTAATGTAATGATAAAGTTGAGTATTTCACCTGTCTGCAACATTAGAATAATCTCACAGGTCAAACTTTGAGAAGCCAAACTGGAGGACATTGACTCCGATTACAAAAGCCGTCAGTCATTCACAATGTCAAAGCATCATTCATACTCACGTCCCGAGGATTTCCTTAAACTCAAATATCTTCCTGATGTCATCCACTTGCTTTTTCCACGATCCATTCACAGATTCCTCGCTTCCCCTGGCCATGGTGCTTCCAGGGTGAGCGCTGCCTCCGAATAACCTTCTTAACGCGTCAATCTTTCCAGCCTTACAGGAAACACAAAACACAAACGGATAAAGCCGCGAACGCGAGTATCGCTCTCTGTGACTCTGTGACCGGTTTTAATCGTTGCCCGCATTCCGTTTCATGCCGCCCGGTTACGGTACCGCCAAACAGAACGAGGACTGACCGACGCACAGCGACTAATCCAATCGCGGATCCCGCCTCACTGACTCACCGCGACGAGGAGACGCGCTCGAGCTGAACCAACAGAACGTGTAACGCGCGCGCAAATGCGTGATTCCGTGTTGTCGAGGTATTGCAAAGTAGGGCTGCTCTACCGAACCGGTTGACAAATGATGCAACTGTTGCCCGGTAAATAAGCGCTGAGCGCGTGTGAGGGATGACAGCAGACGGCTGAACAGACTGCGTCAGGAACGGTACACCTGCTGCATCAAGAGTAATACTGCATTCATCATTAGCCATACATTACAAACTCAGTGTAGTGAAGAAGACACTTTCATAAACGTTCCGTTTAAATGAATACACTCTCATTCAGACATAAATAATAAATATTTAAAGACACTACAGGTGAATACGGTAAAACGCAGTGACACATCACCATACTTACCTAGTTGATTTACCACTGTAAGGTAAGACAGTTGTTTTAGTTTACAAGTTTTCTGAAACGGTATACTTAAATATGCAAACGATTATCTATTGAAATACGCACTAATTTGCATACATTTGCAGAACACACATCTGGACATTGGATAAAGCAAGGTTTAACATTCTTGTTTCGTCTTGCTGACATATTAAAGGCTGTTACATAAAGGGATTTTGGAGATCTTTTTATTACTCCATAAATTGAAAATAAAATAAATAAAATACACTGGTTCAAGTGCTACTTATGTGGACATTTCTGGCTAGATATTTCTAAGATGTTTTGATGTTTAAACGCATAATTTGGAAGACATTTTAAACAAAATAGCCTAAAATCTAATAATTGACAAGTGCGTTATAATTAATATTAATATCTTGCCTTAATTAATGTTAATAGCTTATATTCCACACACAGTAATGTTGTTAAATCACCTACCTTTTCTTTCTATGCATTAACTTTTCCAGGTTATAATATCTTCATGAATGTCTAAAGAAAATGATTTTTTTTTTTTTTTAGAAGATATTAAAATGTAATTCACTTAAACTGATTTGGGGTGGATGTACAAAAAGATACACAAGGAGTTTTGTTTTGCATGATGAATATTAATGCTAAACGATCAACCTTTTTATTCGTTATAATTTTTTTAAATCTCCAGAATAAGTATTCAAGTACAAATTCGGTTTCATTCACACAACATTGCTGAAAATAACACCTATAATTACAAACTGGATGTTTTATATAAGGTGGATGGGTTTGTCAAGGGTATGTTAGAAAAACATTTCTGCAATGTCAGCCAGATATCAGTCAGTAAGTTTGCATTCAAATAGTTTTCAGCTATTTTTCAATTAATACTTTACCTTTGTAAACAAACAGTGATAGATTCTTATTTCTCACTAATTCTACATTCATTTGGAAATCGTCAAACAGCCCTTGATTAACACGCACACAACATTTAATGCGTCAACATTTTGATCATAACACTATCAGTTCACATCACAACAGTCATCTTAACATTACAATGTTAATTATTTATATTCTGTTCTTTGTCTACAGTCTTCCGCCTCCTGTGAGTATATCAAATTTACTTTAAAAGTGCTTTGAAAAATTACGCTTTGTTTTGTTTTCTACATTGCTTCTATACAATAAATCCCACTTCTGAAATATCAATTATGATACTTTCAAAAGGTACTGATAAACCAATTCTGATGTCAGTAAGAAATGCTCAGTCAACAGATGTTCCCTTATACTTAAAGGGAAACTGTCAAACTTGTAATATGCCTGTTATAGCACTCAGGCTATAAAAGAGCTTGGTGCTGTTGTGTACCAGTCATAGCATGTTTGCTACAATAAGACGATAATTTCTTGAAGTTCATAGTTTTCAGGTCTCAGGAGAAAGACGCGGTCAGGATGGCTTCATGCTGCTGATGGTGGAGCGTACCGATGCCCACGGCAGGAGCGGGTAATGCAGGTCTGCTGACTAATCTCAACTGAGGGAATAATGACGAGATCAACAATCAATCATTTTGCAATAAATCAGTGTTAATTTGATGAATGTGCGATCGAAGCATTAGCTAAGAGGCCTTCTATTAGCGTGAAGTGGAGAACCTGACCTTGCAGGCTAACTGTTTTTCAAATCGTGGTGATACAAATGACCAGCAGCCCATGTTCTGTGGCTCCTCTTGACTCCAGATAAACTCTGTAATGGAAAAGGAAATAATGTATTATAATTATATACAAAATAAGCCTGATGCATTTTGTGTATAAATACAGTGCCTTCCAGTTCCAATAGTTTGTTAGCATGTTCACAGTTAACAACACAACACTGTAATGAACATTAAAGGGACAGTTTACTCAGAAATTAAAATTCTGTCATTAATTACTCACCCTCGTGTCGTTACAAACTCGTAAGACCTTTGTTCATTTAAAGGATAAGTCCACTTCCAGAACAACAATTTACAGATAATGTACTCACCCCCTTGTCATCCAAGATGTTCATGTCTTTCTTTCTTCGGTCATAAAGGAATTCTGTTTTTTGAGGAAAACATTTCAGGATTTTTCTCCATATAATGGACTGATATGGTGCCAACTGAGGAAGAAGGGTCTTATCTAGCAAAACAATCGGTTATTTTCTTAAAAATAATACAATTTAAATACTTTTTAAATGTCAAACGCTCGTCTTGTCTTGCTCTCCCTGAACTCTGTGTATTCTGGCTCAAGACAGTTAGGGTATGTCGAAAAACTCAGACCGTATTTTCTCCCTCAACTTTAACATCGCTGTTTTATCTTTTTTGTTAAGAGCATTTAATCTTCTTTGCATGTTCACTTTGCAAAGACTGGGTCGGAACATCAGCAGCGATGTAGGATGATTTTGAAATGATTTTTGAAGTTGAGAGAGAAAACACAATTGGAGTTTTTCGACATACCCTAACTGTCTTGAGCCAGAATACACAGAGTTCAGGGAGAGCAAGACAAGACGAGCGTTTGAGATGAAAAAGTATTTAAATTGCATTTTTTTAATGAAAATAACCGATTGTTTTGCTAGATAATACCCTTCTTCCTTAGCTGGGATTGTTTACAACCGCATTTGGGATCATTTGAAGCTACATTTAAACTGCATTTTGGAAGTTCAAACTCGGGGCACCATATCAGTCCATTATATGGAAAAAAATGCTGAAATGTTTTCCTCAAAAAACAATTTATTTACAACTGAAGAAAGAAAGACATGAACATCTTGGATGACAATGGGGTGAGTACATTATCTGTATACTGTTGTTCAAGACTTCTCCTTTAAGTATAAACTACTGTTTAAAAGTTTCGGACAGTACGTTTTTTATGTTTAAACATTAATATTTGTATTTAGCAAGGATGTATTAAGTGACAGTTAAGACATTTATAATATTACAAAATCTTTCTATTTCAAATCAATTCTGTTCTTTGGAACTTTGTTTAACTTTGGAACTTTTCTATTCTATTTCTGTTTCTATCATGGTTTCCAAAAATATTAAGCAGCACAACTGTTTTGAATTTTGATATCAAGAAATGTTTCCTGATCATATCAGAATGACTTCTGAAGGATCACGTGACACTTGCGACTGGAGTAATGATGTGAAAATTCAGCTTTGGATCCATTTAAAATATATTTCAGGTAAAATAGTAGAACTTGAATAGACAGAACTTGAGGTTTCAGTCTAGCTAACTTAAAGTCCCAATTTTCCTTTTTGACGTCTCGAAGAATGAATGAATTTCCAAAATTTTAAGAAAAACGCAAGCAACAGTTGGAGGTTTTCTACTGTGTACTCAAACAGAAACTCCTGAAGTTTGGATTTTTTTCTTTAAAAAGTTGTACTTGGGTGTTTTATACTTCCAAATAAAATTGTGTGTACATATAACATTCCCCAAGCAAGTTTTAGCCATTTATTACAATATTGTTATAGGTGCTTTTCAGTGAAAAACAGGTCTATTAGTTTACTGACAATACAGATATGTTCAAAAATGTTTAGGAAGTAAAGTAAATGAAAACCGTGTTATATAATAACAAAACACAGTATATAAAAATAAGTATTTTTTTCAGAGAAATGTAATTTTCAATCAGAGTATGAACAACAAACGCAAACAGTGCAGAAAGTAGTGAAAACAACTGCACAAATGGCCTTGTGCAACAAATATACAAACAGTGCAAATGATTCACAAACTACACACAAAATGAGAGAAAAATATGCAGAGTGCAACAGAAAAAAAAAAAAAATAGTGCAAATGATCTTTATAAACTATATAAGAAGAATTACCATAATATAATAGCCAAAATGATCGATCCACTGGCTATATTCTGCGTTTTACCAGGACAGAGCATAGCCACGTGAAAACATAAATTCCAGTGCTTTATCCGATATGTACCGCTGTTTCATCCTTGTTTTTGGTTTGTTTTATGACAAAGTGCTCTGTCATTTGTTTTTCTGTGCTTTTTCAGAGAGTGTTGTCATGCAAATGTGTTATTTTGTGTTTGTTTTCATGCATGCACGACACATTTTACTTTCACTCTGAGTTTGTTCAAATTTACAAAAAAAACACGCTAATTGGTGGTTCAAAACCTATGTTTATTGGTTGAATAGATGACAGTTTAAACCAATCTGGGCATGGGGGTGCGACTAAGCGTCAACAATCGTTCCTGAGGATCGAAATGCATTGGTTTCTTCTGACGAATCAACACGATGAAAATATGATGACGTAATCACGTTCACTACGAAGCCTCTGAATATCCAAATGAGATAAAGGATACGTGATTCGGGTACTTTTTAAAGCATTTGGATTGGATTAGTGGTTCAAAAGTTATTAAATATTTAAAAATAATAGTTATTATTACCCGTGGGCAGCTGTCTGAGTCTTTGAGGATTAATACTGAAAAGCAAGTATACTCTTTTTATTCAGATTTGTGGAAGTGCATTCTGGGATTGCCAAATTAGGTTTTTGTTTTAATATCATTTTCGAAACATCTTTGCATCTTGGACACGTTTTTGATTTCTTACAAAGGCCCCTCACAGAGCAACTGCCACAACACCAAAGAAACACATGCTAATTAAGACGATGATTAGAGTGTTCCATGAATAAAAGATGTGTATATGAGCAACTCACCTTTGGCGCTTGTGTATTTATTTAGTTCCTGTTGTAGGGCTTCTGTAGGGAAAGGACACAGTTCCTCCACCCTGATCAGCGCTGTGTTTTTTTCTGCCTCTGGTAACGTCTCTCTATGTTTTAGCAGGGCGTAGTAATGTTTACCTGAGCAAAACAGAATCCGCTGCACACTGCAAGACAACAGCAATAGATACAAAAATAATTATTGTAACCATTATTTAACTATTGTAGCAATGTCCTTACTACCTTTCTGGGCCTTGAACGTGTCGGTTGCATTGCCGTCTATTCAGGGTCAGAAAGCTCACAGATTTATCAAAAATATCTTAATTTGTGTTTTCCAAAGATGAACGAAAGTCTTAAGGTTTGGAACGACTTGAGGGAGAGTAATTATTCACATAGTGTAATTTTTGGGTGAACTATCCCCACAGTAAATCAGCATGTTAAAATGATTTCTAAAGGATCATGTGACACCGAAGACTGGAGTAACGATGCTGAATATTCAACTTTGCTATCATAGGAATAAATTATATTTTAAAATGCATTCAAATACAAACCAACTACTTTAGACTTGAAAAAAGTGAATGAAGATACCTTGCAGTGTTTACAGAAGTATCACCAATGACAGGTTTAAAGGAAGTTCCTGGTGCCATATCAGCCAAGCTTGACACTGCCCCCTAGTGTCAAACATAAGTAAATATCATATCAATATAAGTAAAACATCAACAACAAAACGAGTGGTTTTTTTTCATTAGGAAATTCATATAAACAATATTCACATCTCTAACGCACAGAAAAGCGCAGCAGAGTCTTAGGAGAGGCCACGATCAGCGGTTTCCTGAAGTTTCTAATCATCTGTCTCCGCAAAAGGTGAAAGTATTGAGCTGGTAGGGTAGGATTCACCACTGCCATGTTTACCGTGTCACCGTCCACACCTTCCTCTTTACTGTCACAGAGCTGCAGGAAGAAGAAAGTGCAGTTCTGAAGATTATCAGTGATGCTGGAAGATTTAGTCTGTACTTTTCATATAAGAAATCATGCAATGAAGAGTTAGTTCACCCAAAAATAAAGATTTTGTCTTTAGTTACCCTCATGTCGTTCCAAACCCGTAAGACCATCATTCATCTTCAGAACACAAATGAAGATATTTGATGAAATCCGAAAGCTGACCCTGATCAGACAGCAATGTAACTGACACGTTCAAGACCCAGGAAAGTAATAAAATAGTCCACATGACATCATTGGTTCAACTGTAATGTTATGAAGCTATGAGAATACTTTTAAAATAATGACTTTATTCAACATTGGGTCTTGAATGCGTCAATTACATTGCTGTCTATGGAGGGTCAGAAAGCTCACGGATTTCATCCAAAATATCTTCATTTGTGTTCTGTAGATGAGTGAAGGTCTTACAGGTTTGGAACTACAGTTTTATGAAGAAGTTTGGGAACCCTTGCAGAATCTGTGAAAATGTGAATAATTTTAACACAATAAGAGTGATCATACATAGGGTTGTAACGGTATGAGATTTTCACGGTATGATAATCGTCTCAGAAAATATCACGGTTTCGCGGTTTCGTGGTATGCGGTATTAAACTATCATTATTATTATTATTATTATCATCATCAGCTATAATGACCCTTAAATGAATAAAAAGAGATGTGGTTTTTGGTTGAACATGCATTGTAAAGAATTAACAGAATTATAAACATGATTAGCATGTAAAAAATTAGCATGTTACTACATATAACCACATAATGAACCAACAACANGGATGTAAAAGGAACTGAAATGTGGCTATAACTTGGATGGGTTGTCTGATATAATTGGTCTGGATTCTATAATTCAATACAAAATATATTACTGAAAATGCAATCAGATGAAATGTAACAACTTTTG
>JAHKKF010479681.1:0-23384 GCA_019740295.1 Labeo calbasu | reverse complement strand
TATGACTTTTTATCACGTCCTTGGTAAATAAAAGTATTGATTTCTTTCAAAAAAGAAAGAATACAATTTTACTGACCACAAACATTTAAAGGGTAGTTTATATTGTTACAAAAGATTTCTATTTTAAATAAATGTTATTCTTTTTAACTTTTTGTTTATTAAAGAATCCTGAAAAAAGCATCACAGATTCCAACAATATTAAGCAGCTCAACTGTTTTCAACATTGATAATAAATAAGCATATTAGAACGACTGGAGTAACGATGCTGAAAATTCAGCTTTTCATCACAGGAATAAATTACATTTTAAAAATATATTCACATAGAAAACAGTTATTTTACATTGAAATATTGTTTCACAATATTACTGTTTTTTCTGGATTTTTGATTAAGTAAATTCAGCCTTAATGAGCATAAGAATAATAAAAAAAAAAACATAAAAAATCGTACTGATCCCAAACTTTTGAACGGCAGTGTATATTAAAAATGACTTTTGTTTAGAGTTTAAGAGAAAGAGTTGCTCTGCAACACATGTTAAATATGAACATATATTTAGTACATTTATTTTAAATAAATGTATAATAAATCTGAAATATCTTTTTACTTAGAACTGAATGTTAAAATCCAGCTTTAAAACTGGAGTGTTTGTACAGTATAAAGTTTAGAATGGTACAATAATTATTGTGTTGTGGCGCTCAGATGGAAAAAAAAAGTGAAAAATAGCAATTTAATATATTGGAAAATATAATGAAGATGAACAGATGCTTGTATGTTGTATAATTATCTGGCACAATATTCGTGCATATTTATCAGCCAGCCTTGTCAACAAATATAAGGGTGTGACTTTTACTTTTTTTTGTAAATATGTTCATATAACTGTAAGCTTTTATCTATTTTAAGACAAAAATACACTCGACGGTCTCTGTTCAGACATGAGCCAATTAATCGTATCCTAGCAACAGCAGTCAATATGTTTCTTAGCAACAACATTTTGTGATATGCAAAATTGCGTTTAAAGAGGCTGGGACAAATCAGTCAAATTACTTGTCCCACTATAACATGGCATTTTATTCTGGGGTTCTCTTGCCGATGGCTGTTTAAAATGACCGGCATTGCTTATTAAGCTTGATATGAGGGTTTCTTGATACACGGTTTTCCTTTGAACTATGAAATATTGCATAAGTGGCGGTACTATCCACTTGTCTGCGTTTGCCACGCTTATTATATTTAATGCTTGCTCTACAAAGGATAAAAAAGGTTAGGTGTCAGCGCCTTCATAATATTTTATTTTTTACCAACCTATATTCTCTGTGGAAAATCTCCAGTTATTAGGTAATTCCTCACAAGCTTCTCCTGATAGTATTTTCCTCTCATGTGTGCTGTTGTGGAAAACCTGTCTTTGCGCATCACATATAATGCTCTTCTCGACTATTTAGGTTTCGGCTTGAGCACAGGTGTCTCGGGATGCTTTAGTCCAGTATGTCACTCATTGTTATTCAGTAATTCACCTTATCAGTCACACTTTCAGAAGTGCCTAGAGCATATTTTACAGAAGGGTGACAGACCATTTGTACATTTGTGGTTGGGTATATGTGTCGCCCGAGCCATAATAGAGAAGAATGAATATTTCATGACAGCGAGGTTTAAAACCCGTATCCTTATGCACTCATGCAGTCTGGGCACCAAATCATTAGATTCGCTCCGAGCGTGGTGTTTTCCTGACAATTCAAACACATTTATACCTCATTAAAGGCCTGTCAGGGTTATATAGAGTTTTGATTTGTATAGATATCTTCAGGTTATTTGGGTTACTGCTTAAATGACTTCTAACGTCATCATTGCTGTCATTTGGTTAAACTGAAAAGTTATTTGTTTTCTCAGTTATGTTGAGAAGTCGTGTTTATTTTGGCACGGACAGTAAGCCCTTCCTCCGTGCTTGCTGATGTGTGTCAAGGCCCTCGTTGGCACTGAAACGCAGTGCAGAGCCGCTGACCTGGCATACCGTTAGCATAAATCATTCGGAGTCTTTCCAGCCGCCGTCGTCACCACCTGGAGGCTCCTTGTTCAGGCAGGTGGGCATAACAAACGCTAGCATCCTCTATTTAGAAAAGAATCTTTATTTATCACCACACTACCAGGGAAAGAGGAAGTTTTTAGCTTTGTTACTTGGACAAAAAATACATTAAAAACTTATTTTAGGTAAACTTTATTTTAATTTCAGGGTTTCTGCAGGTTCTTAACAAGTCTTACATTTAGTTGCATTACATTTAAGGCCATAAAAAGTCTTAAATAAAACACGAAAGTCTTAATTATGATTTCAAGAGGTTTTAAATGTGGGGACAGAAATACAAGAATTGCGAAATGGCTGAATGTGATGTTTAAATGTCGAAATGCTATGATTTCATTCAATAAATGTGAGCGATGCACATTTCAAAGTCAGGTGCAGCACTGTTTTGTATACAGCTGATACCAGGGAAACTGCTACATATATGTCGTTTCAAAAGCACCACCTGCCTGCAGAGAATGAATTCCCGTCTGCTGTTTTTGTTGACACCAATGTGAAAATCAACCCATGTTTTTATGCTGCAAACACATAAATGTGCAAATGTCAACCAGTGGATCGTCAAGAAGCTAATACTAATGTATTACAAAAATCTAAACAATTAAGACATTAAAATATGCATTACCAGTCAAAAGTTTTTTGATGTTTTTTTAAAGAAGTCTCTTCTGCTCACCAAGCCTGCATTTGATCGAAAGTACAGCAAAACCAGTAACATTTTTAAATATTTTTACTATTTAAAATAACTGTTTTCTATTTTAATATATTTTAAAATGTCATTTATTCCTGTAATTTCAAAGCTGAATTTTTAGCATCATTATTCCAGTCACATGATCCTTCAGAAATCATTTTAATATTTTGATTCGCTGCTCAAAAAAACATTATTATTATTATGTTGAAAATAGCGCAGTAGAACTTTTTCAGGTTTCTTTAATAAGTAGAAAGTTCAGAAGAACAGCTTTTATTTGAAGTAGAAATCTTTGTAACATTATAAATATCTTTATTAGCACTTTTGATCAATTTAAAATATGCTTGCTAAATAAAAAATGTATATATATATGTAAAAAAAATATTAAAACATATTATACTGACTGCAAGCTTTGTATTGTATAGTGTATAATGTTACAAAAGCTTTTTATGCCAGATAAATGCTGATCTTTAAAACTCGTAAAGATTTTAAATAGTAAAAATATTTTACAATATTACTGCTTTTGCTATATTTTGGATCAAATAATGCAGGCTTGGTGAGCAGAAGAGACTTCTTTAAAAACATTAAAATAAAATGACACTGTTCAAAAACTTTTGACTGGTAGTGTATGCTTATGTTATTTTAATTATTTAATAATTGATTGATAATAATTGTTTAAAATAATATAATAATTGATACCTTTGATTGATGCATTTTCTTAAAAATGTTACCACTGACATTGCCCTGCCCCACTCATATTGTATATTAATTTTATTTGTGCAGGGCTTAAAAAAAAAAAAAGTCTTAAAAGTCTTAAATTTGAGCTTAAAAAATCCTGAAGATACCCTGAATTTAGTTTAACTTGATGTAAAATAAACTAGAACTGCATATAACTATATAGACACTATCATTTTTAGTACTAAAAATTACAAAAAACATACAAAAATGACTAAAGCTTTAACTAAAGTTAAAATGAATATGGGAAATGGTGCAAAATATAAAAAAAAAAAAAAACTGTAATAGTATCTTAACGATACTAAATTAATAATTATTTTCATGTTGATTGTTGATGTTATTGTTGATAAGCAATATATGACTGTTATGAAAATTCTGTACTAAAACAAAAACATTTTAAATGCTACAAGTGAATTTAGGCAACAAAACATTGAAGTGTAAAGTATGAAAAATGGATTTATAGACTTTCTTTCTTCTGTGGAACACAAAATGTGACGCTGGACCACAAAACCAGTCATAAGTCACAAGATTTATACATCCTCTGAAAGCTGAGTGAATAAGCTTTCCGTTGATGTGATGGTTTTGTTGGCAATATGACAATATTTGGGCAAGATAAAACTATTTGAAAATCTGAAATCTGAGGGTTGTCCAAATTAGGTTCTAAGCAATGCGTATTACTAAATAAAAATTAAGTTTTGATACATTTGCGGTAGGTAATTATTAGGACAAAATATCTCAATGGAACATGATCTAGTTATTATCCTAATAATTTTTGGCATAAAAGAAAAATTTTAAATTTTGACCCAGACAATGGGTTGTTGGCTATTGCTACAAATATGCTCGTGCTACTTAAGAATGGTTTTGTGATCCAGGGTCACATACTGCATGATGTTTTAAGAACTATACTTCTGTCCATTTTATAATCAGTCAGTTTGTTCCAAAACAACATATCTTCCTCTGTGGGACACAAAAGAAGACAGATTTGGATCAGCGTGAGGTTGAGTAAATTACGAAATATAATTTCTGGGTTAACCATCCCTTTAAGCCATAGATCAAACCTGGAAGCTTTTCATTTCCAGCTGTTAAATTTAACTACTAGGCAACACAACCCCATACTTCACTCCTCTCCTTCACTCACTTTCTTTGTTTTCTTGGACTGACAGAGCACTACAGGCTGTCAGTGCTCCAAGTCTCTTTTATTACTCCTTCTGTAATGGTCTTTTATACACAGTCATCCTAAGTCTGCATGGCAATGCGGCATAATTTACGAGATACCTTATAGAGGCCAGCACTGCAGTCCAATTTTACTCCCTTGCCAATGCTGTCTTTCCATTTGGATATTCAATTGCGATCAGTAGTGAAGGCCAGGGTTGGTTAAAACGCTGACCGTGACGGTCTTTCTGCAAATCAGTGCATAAAATCAGTGCCAATGGACAATGACTGAGCAAGCAAAAGACTAGCTGTTTACTCGTTTTTTATAACGTCCAGGATTTGAGTCTTGGCTACCTCACAAGAGAGTTGCTTTAGTGTGGGCTTTTGCCATCCCAATACCTAGATAGGATCAAGAATATAAGGAAATTGCAAAAAAATATGAGGCATTTGTCGTTGAGAGGCTGCTGGGAGCGTTTGACAGAATCCATGTGTTTATATGTACAATAATAATGCTTAAAGTTCAACACTAAAGCGGCTTCAGGGCCATAGTCTTTAACACCTTCACAGTGTATTTCTTTCAATACAACACCCTTGTGTGACATTATGCCTCTACGGTGTAAAACAGACCTTGAGTGTTTGGGGAAGCGGTCAAAATGTCACCAGATCAATGAGTGTTGGCTCCTCTAATGTCCAATACCATTACGAGCTTTCAGAACTTAACTCGCCCTGAGCTTTTGCCTACATGAACCGCATCTTGTTTTTCTTGTTTCTTTGAGCTCATTCCAGAAATGTTCATCCCCCGGGTCCCTCTGGAGATTTGCACCTCTGGATGTTTTACTTAAAGCTGGAGCAAAGTTCACTCAAACAAAGCTTCATCAAATATACATGCTAAGATCCTCCGAAAAGTGCTGATGTGCTCTTATCTGTCTTCAATCTCCTCTTCCTCTCTCTTTTTCTCTCTCGCTCACTGCAGGTATATGAACGTGGGACTAACGTTGAGCAATTTGTGACCCGCTTCCTGTTGAAGGAATCAGCCAATCAGATCCAGTCTCTGCTGAACTCTGTAGAGAGTGCTGTGGATGCCATTGATGAGCAGCATTCATCAGTGGGGTGAGAAATAGAGCATGTCCCATCATGGTTCATCAACATACATGTCCATTAGGACATGAATGCATGCATAACTTAAGTAGACTTTCAATTTAGCAAATGCTTTATGATTACATTACAGTAATTGTAGGATTTAAATTTAAGTGAGATTGAAATGGATCATTTGTTGTTGCAGTCTATATAATTGATTATTCAGCTGCCGTTATTTGAAAAGGATTTGCTTAAGTTAAATAAAGATTATTTCTAGTAAAATGAAATATTTTGTTGATTCCAGTTAAACATTTTAATCTGTATTCCTTGTCCTTGTTCTCCCTTGTTGTGACCTAGATCCTACCCCAGTAAGACCAGCCCACGCGTCCCAGATAGGCGCTATGAGGCCCCGGTGCCAGATTATCCTCCCAACAACAGAGTCAGTGCAAAGGACAGTGTGAGGAACGTCAATACAGGTGCAGGTGAGGTGATCGTGTCTGCTTCCAGCTGTTTCCAGCACATCTGAAAATCTTTCAAGATACGACCAATTATGGACACACAATTGTTTCTAAAAGAAAAATTGAAGAAACGGCTTGCATATGTTTTTGTTGAGTATCATATTTAATACAATAGACTTTTATGGCTCATACAGTATGAATAGGACAGGGGTGTCCAAACTCGCTCCAAAACACCCGCGTGGAAGCTTCTAGTATGCCTAGTTAGACCTTCGTTAGGTGGTTCAGGTTTAATTGGGTTGGAGCTAAACTCTCCAGGACTGAGTTGGGACACTCTTGACATAGGAGAATATGGAGCTCATACTCAAGAAGGAAGCACAAACTGAGCAATTCGATGCAGTTGCAGATATTTATATGGCTGAAAAATAAGATGAAATTCTGATAGCTTGTAATGTAAATCAATGAGATCCTTTTAACAAGTATAGCAGACTACATAAAATGCATATAACAAAAACGCAGTGCAATACAATGATGATTGAGAGATGATCGAATAACTGTTTCTCAAAAGCCTGATCTATCATATTTGATACTCACATTTTAACATGAATTTTCTAAAAATGATTTATGGATAATCAAGTAAACCTAAGCTGCTTCAGTCTAGTAAGTGCTCTTCTTGAACAGGGGAGTTTCTTCCGAGGAGGCAAGGGAGACAGTGTCTCCTCAAAATATTGGATGAGAAAATTCGTAGTTCAACAATAAAATGATTGGATATGACTGGTTATAATCGGCTGTGATTGGATCATGCGAAAAAGTCCCGCCTCTTTTGTTTGTGTGCGTGAATCAGACTGAATTAACAATATAATGGTGTTAATGGTGGGAAGACGTAATTTAAAAAAAGTAACTGAACTACCACTTAGATATTACTTTGTTACATCAAAATAAGACTTGAAATGGCCTGAAAACATGATCTGTGGGAGTTTTAAGTGAGAAATCAGCTTGGTGAAATTTAAAGTAAATCTCTATGTCTGTGACAAATATTTAAACTGATGACTGATGATCTGAAAAATTCCAAAACAGTTGAACTGTTAAACTATTAAAAAGATTTGCTGAACAGTTTTCAACTAAAATATATTTTTTAAATAGTTACTGCCTTGAGTTGTTGTTTTGGAGTGTTTAAGTCTAAAATGCTTAAAACACTAACTTGATGAGATTCATATTTGGCTGTAATAAATAGAATATTGCTGATCATTTAGAGGCCTTAAAAATATGTGTATCAAAAATGATAACAGTCAGCTTTATAAGGTTAAGTATGTACTTCTACTGCCATGCAGTAGATCCGTTACTAGAAATTAAGTCTGAAATATTGTGAATCTTGAATAAACTCCGGTCGCACAAAGCTTGCAAAGTGACTTTTACATACTGAATCCACTCATGTCTCCAAGCATCAGCATAAATGCAGCGTGCATCTGTTTATGTGAGCAGAACCAGCTGTGATGAGACTTTTTGAACAAGGTTATGATGAAATGGTTGGTTCTTACCTCATACGCCTGAGAGTTCTTTTCCAAGAGTCGTCTAATTTGTTTTGTCATTTACATAAGATCTGTTCCAAACCCTAGTGAGCTGTCTTGCCATCTATTACGTACACAGAAAAATGTAAGAACTTTATAATAAAGTTTGTGGTCGATAAGATTTTTTTAAATGTTTTTTATAGAAGTCCCCCTTGAAGTGGAAGTGGACCCCCTTGAAAATAAAATGATGCATCTCAAGGGGTTTATCCCAAAGATAAAATTTGTTGCAAGTCTTTCATGCTCACCACGGCTACATTTATTTGTGCACTAGTTATTTAGCAAAAATACAGTGAGAATAGTAATACTGTGACATTATTGCATTTAAAAAAGCTGTTTTAGAATATATTTTAAAATATAATGGAAAATGATGGCAAAGCTACATTTTCAGCAGGCATTACTACAGTCTTCAGTGTCACATGATACTTCAGAAATCATTCTAATATGCAGATTTAGGCCTCAACAAACATTTCAGTGATGAAAAGAACAGCAATTATTTGAAATAAAAAATCTTTAGTAGTGTTATAAATCTCTTTACAGTCACTCTTAAACTTAAAGATTTTTAATGTTTTTTAAGGAAGTCTCTTCTGCTCATCAAGCCTGCATATATTTGATCCAAAGTACAACAAAAGAGTAAAATTTTGAAATATTTTTACTCTTTAAAATTACTGTTTTCTATTTGAATATATTTTAAAATGTAATTTATTCCTGTGATTCTAAAGCTGAATTTTAGCATCATTACTCCAGTCACATGATCCTTCAGAAATCATTCTAATATTCTGATTTGCTGCTCAGAAAACATGTATTATTATTATTATTATTATTATTATTATTATTATTATTATGTTGAATACAGCTGTTTTACAGGTTTCTTTGATTAATAGAAAGTTCAGAAGAACAGCATTTATCTGAAATAGAAATGTTCTGTAACATTATAAATGTCTTTATCATCACTTTTGATCAATTTCAAGCATCCTTGCTAAATAAAAGTATTATTTCTATCATTTCTTTCCCATGAAAAAAAAATACTGACTCTAGGTTATTGAATAGTATGATCTTCTTTATTTCAAATAAATGCTGATCTTTGGATCTTTCTGTTCTTTCATCAAAGAATCCCGAAAAATAACAAAAAATATTTCATAAACAGCAAATCAGCATATTAGGATGTTTTCTGAAGGATCGTGTGACACTGAAGACTGGAGTAATGATGTTGAATATTTAGCTTTGATCACAGAAATAAATTACATTTTAAAATATATTCAAATAAAAAACAGGTATTTTAAATAGTAAAAATATTTCTAAATTTTATGTTATTTGCTTTACTTTGGATCAAATAAATGCAGGCTTAGTGAGGAAAAGAGACTTAAAACTCTTACTGCTCAAAAGCTTTTGAATGGTAGTGTAAATATTAGATAAAATAATCTTACAAATACAATGTGTATTTGGCCAAAAATAGGTGTCTTAAAAGACAGCCTAATTTAACTGCCTACATTTTGTACCTCACCTACGATACTTTAAAATGCCTAAAAATACTGTACTGCCATAGTATCACTACGTGAATCACAAGGAAATGGAGATATAGTGGAAATCAAAGAGACAAATCTCCATTGAGACACAATGGCTGTTCCTTAGCCAGGGTCTGAAAAGACTGACTTTAGCAATGCTACCCCTGTTAGAACAATTGGCACCTAGATTAGGGACGCCACACTTTCAATACTATTTTCCTGTAGTGTTTTAGTGGAGGTTTACTTGAGGCCTTACATGCTTCTATTCATCATGGGGTTTGTTTTACCAAACAGTGCATAAATCAATTTGGAAAGGATCTCTTTTGTGGTGCAGACTTGGTGGCCAACTACATTATCACGCAAAAGCTGTCTAATTGCCGAAGGCAAAGTTAAAGTCTGTCAAAGATGTGGTTCGCAATGCTTTCCTGTGGGCTTTCTGTATCAACAAACTCCACATTTCCATTACTGATGAGATTTGGGCTTGAGCTCTAGCGAGTTGGTTATGAAACCATTCTAAAGAGACACTAAAACAACACTACTATCCATGTGCCAAGTCAGCACATACCACACGCTCACAACAGTCTCGTACGCATGATGCAACTGAAGAAATGTGTGAGTTTTTAATGAGCAGAGGGTGAAAAAATAGGTCTTCCTTAAATGCGTTCCCGAGTTTCAGTCAGAAAAAGGAGTTGGAGGGCGCCTGGAGATACGGTAGCAAATTAATTCCAGTGTTTTTCTTTTTTCTGTGTCACAGAGAAAGGCAATATATGATTACTTTTGAAATGCCCATCTCACTTTTCTCTTCCTCTCAATGCTAATAGAATAGCCATGCAGTCAATTTCTCCAATTCAGCCAAGTAATACAGACAGTTCTGTTGCTGTGGATTTATTTTGCTGTGCATTTCAGCAGGTCTGTTAGACGCCTTTTGACATTTCAGAACAAAAAGCTGTAAACGAAAGCTCATATTGAAATGCAAACTCCTTATTGATGCTAATTAATATAGATCTCAATTGTCCTCTCATTCGCTTTTATTGTAAAGCTGGCCCGTCCAATATGCCAATATTGTTCGAGTGACACCACAGTGCTGAATCGAAGAGGTCTGTTTTATGGGTGACGTTCAAACACTGCCACTAGTTTTAAATTTCCCCTAGACATGGATAAAGCTGACTCGGCTCACAATAAAAGCGCCATTCTAGCTGTCAGCTCCGGCAGGGAGAGCTGTGATTGGAGCGTGCTGTCCAAGCTGTAGTTTATGAGCACCGGGATGAGATTATTGATCAATACTTCTGCGAGACTTGCTTTGCACATGGCACTTTTTCTCCCATCAGTCAATCACAGGCTTTTCTCAAATTGCTTTTCTTCTCTCACTCTACTCTCCTTTTTTCTGCTCATGTTGCACAAACACACACACACAGGCTCAGTGCTATAAGTTTGATTCAAATAATTTGATGATAAACAGTCATTCTTTCTGATACTGAATTACCTATATTGGATATTTAATTGTACATGCACATTTCCCCTTATTTAGATTACATTTTTAATTGTGGTGCCTGAATTCACTTTTTGAATGTTTTTGTTTAATAAGTAGTTTAATAAAATTGCCTTTTTGTTTTATTTGTTAGCAGGCGTAACTTTATTAGTAGATAAAATAATTACTACCAATAAAATAATTATCACTAAATCGATTATGTCATGAAGACAGTTTTTAGTAGGATAAAACAGAAACAATGTTATATTTGGACAATATCTAGGCATATTAAGAATAGGATTTAAAAAATTATCTAAAAGATATCACCATACTACTACCCCAGCTGATTGATTACATTAAAGTTCTGAAATGTTACGTTTAAATATGGAAATGAGACATGATCTAATTAAATATGCACTAATTTGCATACCTTTTTTTAGAACAGAAATGTGAATACCGGATTTAGCCAGAAAAATACCCACCGTTAACAGCTAGAAAAACAAGAAGCTTTTTTACCATTTTTTTGGAATAAAATGCTATATAAAATTAGGCAAATTATATATAAACTAACCCCTCTATAAAAACTTCAGAATATGGATAATAATAATAACTTGGTGTTTGAAAAAATAAAACTTGTTGCCAAAGTCATTTTGAGAAAAAAAGCCTTTAAAGACATTGTAATTAAAATGAATAAAGTTTGATAAAAACAACACTTATACTTGTATTTTAAATGTTAGCTTTCCACTAGTTTGAAGCAGCACTTTATGAAAAGCCAGATAGACCAAAATCTCACAATTAACCAATGAATGAAAAAACCTGTTGTGCCTGGAGAGTGTCTCGCCTTAAAGTGATAGTTTACCCAAAAATATAAATTCTGTCATTAATTACTCACCCCCATGTTATTCCAAACCCGTAAGACTTTTGTAAGTCTTCGGAACATAAAATAAGATATTGTTTATGCAATCCAAGACCTTTTTGTCACATTCAGTGCCTAGAAAAGTAGTAAGGACATTGTTAAAATAGTCCATGTGACATCAATGGTTCAACTATAATGTTGTGAAGCTATGAAAATGCTTATAAGAAAAATCAGAAAGGGTAAGAAAGCTCTTGTATTTTATCAAAAATATCTTAATTTGTGATCTGAAGATGAACGAAGATCTTGGGTTTGTAACGACATGAGGGTGAGTCATTAATGACAGAATTTTAATTTTTGGGTGAACTATCCCTTTAAGTTTGCCTTTTTTTGCTTCTAGGCAAGACTTTTTCCATAGATACCATATTGGCAAGTCATTCATTTGACAGCACTGAATCTAGAAGGAGCAGGTGGTCAGGGAAAGGTTTGGGTTCAGCCCAGCTTGGTCCTGACTGGAGTCTAAACTGATGTTCTTTCCAAGTCAGTATGTCGTGGCTAAAGCGCCCAAACTAATTAACATGACAGTCTCATAAGCAGGAAGACCATGTGGCAAGACTCCCAGATTAGCTTCATCCATTCCAGTTACTGTTTGAGTGAAGAAATTTCTGTTGCTGTGTTTCTACTTATATGAAGAATAATGGAGACTAGGGGTGGGCGATATGACCATAATCTTATATCACAATATGAGTAATTTTATTTCATGGAAACAATGTACACTACCAGTCAAAAGTTTTTGAACAGTACGATTTGTAATGTTTTTTTTTAAAAAGTCTCTTCTGCTTACCAAGCCTGCATTTATTTGATCCAAAGTACAGCAAAAACAGTAAACTTTTAAAATATTTTTACTATTTAAAATAACTGTTTTCTATTTAAATATATTTTAAAATGTAATTTATTTCTGTGATCAAAGCTAAACTTTCAGCATCATTACTCCAGTCTTCAGTGTCACATGATCCTTCAGAAATCATTCTAATATGCTGATTTGCTGTTCAAGAAACATTTATTATAATTATTATTATCTATATTTAAAACACTTGAGTGCATTTTTTCAGAATTCTTTGACGAATAAAAAGATCCAAAGATCGGCATTTATCTGAAATAAAAAGCTTTTGTAGTGTACACTACAGCGTTCTTCTGAACTTTCTATTCATCAAAGAAACCTGAAAAAATTCTACTCAGCTGTTT
The DNA here is from genome assembly GCA_019740295.1 of Labeo calbasu. Taxonomy (NCBI): domain Eukaryota; kingdom Metazoa; phylum Chordata; class Actinopteri; order Cypriniformes; family Cyprinidae; genus Labeo; species Labeo calbasu. The sequence goes on along the minus strand of JAHKKF010479681.1, from coordinate 10,584 downwards.
TTCAACATAATAATAATAAATGTTTTTGAGCAGCAAATCAGAATATTAGAATGATTTCTGAAGGATCATGTGACTGGAGTAATGATGCGAAAAATTCAGCTTTGAAATCACAGGAATAAATCACATTTTTAAAATATATTCAAATAGAAAACAGTTATTTTAAAAAGAAAAAATATTTCAGAATTTTACTGTTTTTGCTGTACTTTGGATCAAATAAATGCAGACTTGGTGAGCAGAAGAGACTTAAATTAAAACATTTTTAATACCATAGACATTTCATAATTCAAGTCACCAGTGTCAATATCACAAAAAATTTAAAATAATACAAAAACTCAAGCTCACTGTAGACAAATAAAGTCAGTGATTAAATAGGAATAAGAAACTATTTACAAGCAAAAGTACAAAAAAACTACATTAGAACAAGTAAATAAGAAACGCTACATATATTGTATAAAGAAATCAAATGTATGAAAATACTGCACATTTGTCACTGTGTAAATCAAATATACTTCTTATTAAAGTTACAAAAGTGATTTAGTCACTTTTTAGCACAGATTTTCTCTCTTTTGTTGTTTGATTAACATAACTGCTGTCACTTTAAGAGCTGCCCGGGTCCAATATACTGTTACACGTGTTTTCTTTCTCAGCTGTTTGCTTTCACTTTAGACCTAAACTACTGTGTTTACGAGGATACTTGCAAAGACGGGTATTTTGACACACACAAGTGTGTGTTTTCATCTGTTCAGGGCCTAAAAAGTGGCAAAAATCACAGTTTAACACTCCCGCGCTCTGTGAGCACCGTCTTCACATGTGCGCACCTCTCTGACAATGCTCAGAAACAGCTAAATAAGTTCTCTTTTGCTGCTGCTTACATTTCAACCTTTTAAAATCACTTGTTTTAAACCGTAATGCATAAAATTGTGTGTAAACGCTACGTATTCGTGACCACGTAGCACAGCAGCGTCACATGAGCATGTAACCGTGATAGAGACGAAGTCCAAAATCTCTACCGGTTGACAAATTTCTACCAGTTAATCCTGTCTACCAGTTTATCGCCCAGCCCTAAATTGGAGACATGTCATTTGAACAGTAATAATCCTGTATGGTACTATATCTGACGAGACCTTAAACTGGAACTCGAGTTACCTGAAGCACTGCTTCAATTGTATTATCTTATAAGTACAAAACATGATCAAATTAGCCAAAAATGTTTCCTTAATAAACAGAAAACAGCTGCCAGTGTGTAGATGTTGTGAAAACTGCTGAACATTCTGTGCAGTTCTGCACACAGACATTCTCATGGGATTGTTTCTAATCTTGTAAGGAACATGTTTGCGTAAGCTGTGTACGTCTACAGCTGATGTGCTGAATGTTTCACAATATGCTGTGCTACAGTATACCCTAATGTTACTCATTTTTAGAAAACTTTAAACCGGTCTCAGATCAGTCTTGATACACTGTATCATACTGATTTAGTGACCATGCCTTTAAAAGGTTTCAGACCATGTGCACTTAGTCCTGCTATTGCTATGGTAACGGTTAATGTGTTCCAAAGTGTCTCCCCTCCCCGTTTCGCTGGCCTCATCAACACAAGGGAGGTGTTAGAGCCTAATTGGTTTGGCACCTCAAGTGGGGCTGATTTCAAAGGCAGGAAAACCTTTTCCCTCATTAATAGGATCTGTCATTGCATAAAAGAAAGAATAGAAGAGTGGAAATCATATTAATCACTTTATATTTTTGTTTTTCTGTGAAAAACAACACTGTACTTATCATTCGCAGTGGCGGTAATACTATGGTACAATTCCAGGAAATACGTGGATATACGTGTCATCTGCTCTAGCGAACACCTTTTGATGTGTAAAAACTCAAAGTAGTTTGCAAAGAAGTGTAAACGTCCATTATAATCTTTGTAATAACTTGAGCTCAGTAATAATGTCTGAATGTTTGATTCGCTCTGTCGCATTGCTATGACAGCCACTCTGAGATGAGGTTTCAGGTGCCTGGAAGAGTAAAATTTCGTTGAAACTATCTGCAAATTATGCATTGTGCCTCTCTGTCTCTGTCAGGAGCTGTGGAGGTGAGAAAAGAAGGACTTGAGGCACAGATCAACCGACTGGCTGAGCTGATTGGACGTCTGGAGAATAAGGTAAGAGGTTTGTCTTATAATACCGAAAGGTCAAGTGCTTCCTCCTGGGTAGCGTCTTATAATAGCGAGAGGTCAAAATCCACAGACCCGTGCAGATGCAATCCAGTGTAATAAGACACTGAAAATAAAAACATGGTTAACAAATAGAAATATGTAGCTTAGTTTCTGTTTTTTTAGCAACTGATAACATGTTTTGTTTGAGCAGATATTTCATATTTATTTGTTTCAAATAAAAGTGAAATATCACATCATGAGCAACACTGTACAAAATTGTATATGTTTTAAAGGGTGGCAGGTGTATGTCATTATAAACATTGGCAGATGACAGTCTCAAGTATATACTTCCTTCAAAAGTTTAGGCAATTATTATTTTTTTTAATTAATTGAGTAAGGATGCATTGATCAAAAGTGACAGTAAATGAAATTACAGTTTTACTTCTATTCTATTTTATTTCTATTTCAAATAAATGCTTTTCTTTTGAATTGTCTGTTCATCAAGAAATCCTTATGAAGTATATCATGATTTCCACAAAACATATTCAACAGCAGAAATGAGTACAGCAATAGTCATGTGACACTGAAGATATGAGTAATGGCGGCCTAAAATTCAGCTTTGCCATAACAGGAATAAATTATGCATATAAAATATTAAAACAGAAACAGTTTTTTTAAATTAAAATAATATTTCACAGTATTACTATTTTTATTGTATTTTTATCAAATAAACACAGCCTTGCTGAGCATTAGAGCCTTCTTTTAGAAACATTCAAAGATTTGGTTACCAATAAATATCAAATAGAGTTGTTTTTATTTAGAACAGAATTCATTTGCTCGCTTTCATCGCTTTTGCTTTTCTTCTCATGCACTGGTTCGCTAAGCTGAACAGCCAATCAGATTGATCTGTCCGCTTGGTGACCATCACCTTGGTGTGTCACGGCCTTCTTAAAGGGATAGTTCACCCAAAAATTAAAATTTCCCCATGATTTACTCACCCTCTAACCATCCTAGGTTTGTATGACTTTCTTCTTTCAGATGAAAACAATCAGAGTTTTATTAGAAAATGTCCTGCCTTTTCTCAGCTTTATAATGGCAGTGAATGGCTGTTTTGAAGATTTTGATGTTCAAATAAAGTGCATTCATCCATCATCCATGTTTAAAACTTTTTTTGAGATTTATACATCATCTGAAAGCTAAATAAGCTTTCCATTGATGTATGGTTTGTTAGGATAGGACAATATTTGGTCGAGTTGCAACTATTTAAATATCTGGAATCTGAGGGTGCAAAAAAATCAACATATTGAGAAAATTGCCTTTTAAGTTGTCTAAATAAAGTTGTTAGCAATGCATATTACTAATCAAAAATTAAGTTTTAATATATTTACTGTAGGACATTTACAAAATATCTTCATGGAACATGATCTTTACTTAATATTTCAATGATTTTTGGCATAAAAGAAAAATCGTTCATTTTGACAATGTATTTTCGCTATTGCTACAAATAAACTCATGCTTAAGACTGGTTTTGTGGTCCAGGGTCACAAATGGATATTTTTCTTACACAAATGCATCAGTTCGCTTCAGAAGGCCTTTATTAACCCCCTGGAGCCGTGTGGAGCACTTTTCATGATGGATGGATGCACTTCAAAGTCTCAACACCCATTCACTGCCATTATAAATCTTGGAAGAGCCAGGACATTTTTTAATATAACTCAGATTGTATTTATCTGACAGAAGCAAGTCATATACACCTAGAATGGCTTAGGGGTGAGTAAATCATGGGGTAATTTTCATTTTTGCCTGAACTATTCCTTTAAGACTTTGTTGTGGAAAGAGCTTTTCGGTTTTTCCTCCTGTACCTAAAATACAGCTCTGTAATTTCAGTTACTCCTGCACATACAGTACATCCACTTATGCATACACATGCACACACTGATAATTACACACATTCATATGTAAAGCCCTGAGAGAAGATTCAGATTGCATTTAGCAAAGGCAGTAATCTTTTCTTCCTATAGTTATTACTTTCATTGCTCAGGAGAACAGTGAAGGAGGGCAGGAATGATACGGAATGAAACAAAGAAAGCAATTAAACAGACCTGTACTAGTAGATGACTGTTTTTACCATTATATTCTTTTCACTCAACATTTATGTAACTTTTCTTTCTTGGTTAACCATTGTTTCACCATCTCTCTCTTTCTCTCGGTCATTTTATTATGTGTGTCTGACATAGAGCGCAGTGGACTAATAGAGTCCCCAGTTAATACTGGAGATTTGGCAGGCAGGTTTTTATTGCTGGAGCTAAGAATAGCCAAACCAACCCAACTGGTTTATTTCTCTCTCAGTGGAAGGGAGGTTCTGACGCATTCTGGTGAGACGGGATGAATGAGAGGATATCTGGGTTGAGCAGCAGAGACTCCTGTACTGGGAGATGTGTTGGTGTCAGTCCAGACACAGATTAATAAAGATGCATGGATATACAATCAATTTTATAATGAAGGAAAATAAATATTCTGAAAAGTTTCATTTTAAATTAATTAGCTTGACAACTATAATTTTGTGATATGCACTACTGTTCAAAAGTTAGAGCTCAGTAAGACTTTTTTTTTAATTAATGCATTCATTTAACCAGGAGGCTATAATTTGATCCAAAGGGACAGTTTTCAACATTTATATTAATAAGCAATGTTTCTTGAGCACCAAATCAGCATATTAGAATGATTTTTGAGCAATCATATGACATTGAAGAAATGAGTAATGATGAATTTAGCTTAATTTTTTCAGCTGTCATCACAGGAATAAATAACATTTTAAAATATATTAAAATAGAAAGTAATGTCAGCACCCATAGCCTTGTGGTTAGTGCATTGACATATAGCGCAACTGTACTCACGGCGACCCAAGTTCGAATCCTGCCTTGAGGTCCTTTGCTGATCCTGTTCCCCTCTCTCCTCCCAGTCCTCTTATAATAAAGGTGTAAAAAGCCTAGAAATATAACTTTTTCAAAATTGTACATATATATTTATATATATATATATATTCTTTTAAATTGTTATAATATATCACTGTATTTTCAGTCAGCCTTGGTTAAACATAACTTCTTTTAAAAACAGTAAAAATTCTTACCAACCCCTGACATTTTGAATATTAGCTCATTCTGAGTTAAAACTTTATTCAAATAGAAATCATTGAGTGTGTTTTGATCAAATGTTATACCTTCCCACCAGGGTTGCCAGGTTTTCATAACAAAACCCACAGTATTTCTTCTCAAAACTAGCGTTTCATTTTTGTCGGGGTACCTCTGGTAAATTCGCATTCCAGGGGCTAAATATGATGTTATTGGGGTCGCTTAAACCCGCGGATGTGAAAAGCAACCCAGTGTTAAAGTAGCCCAATACCAATTCTGTGCTTCCCACAGACCTTGAATGGTCAAAATATTAAAATATTGCAGTGTTTTACCTCATAAATGCATTGTATGTATTTGGCATGAGAATATCAATCCAGTATCATGAGGTAAAACATCGCAATATTTTGAAATATTTTTTTCTATCCACCCCTGCAAGCCATGCAACCTTTTGCAATCGTCACAGTTTGGCTTGCCTTCAAAGTTCTCAAATCAGTGACAATGTTTTCCAGTTGCCTTATCGAACTCGTTCTTCTGCTCAGTCCACTGTGAGATCTGCCATAGTTGATCAATACAACCCAGTCTGCAGCACAGCTGGGTCTGTGCAGGATTTACCACATGGTTCTCTAAACATCCATCCTCAAAGTCTTCAGTTTAATTGAAATGTCAAACATAGCACTGTACGTCTGTCCTGTCCTGTTCGCCATCCTCACTGTCGCTTTAGCAGACAGGGCAGCCTGACTTCGGTGACCCGCTTTGGCTCACAGCTGGATCAGTCATCAGAGCGCTCTTGTTGTCTGCATAATGCGCCCCCACAGCTTTAGGAAACGCATCATTTCCTTTTCTATCCAGTTGTGGCACCCTGATAGCCTCCAATCACCGTGGGGACTTAACGCTCAAGCCGTTCCTGCAGTATTCATCCTCAACAGTGCGGCGGTTGTCATTCTTGCTATTATTTTTGATGGATAACCCGCCATCACTATTCTCAGTGAGAGAGACAGCTGCGCGAATTTGTGGCATCATTACCGGCCATTATGTACTCTGTCATTCCGTGATGGGAAAGAATATTCCACACTATCCCTGTTTACTTATGGATGGACTGACAGGAGATACCAGCGCCTGTCTTTTTATGAAGCATAGAATGATTCATACATTGCGACGGTGTAAACTTTTCAGTGTCATGGCTGATGTAAATTCCTCATGAATTCATAAAGTGCCTATATTTGGAATATAGAGAGAATATATGAAATATATACAGTTTTTTTCTCAGAATTTTTTTATTGTCTGCATACATCATTACATCCCAGTGACAGTGTTTGTAGCTTCTACATTGAGGAAGGGAAATAATACTCACAGGCTTTCTCTCAATGCGTAGATTCTTGATACTAGAAAACATCCTATTAGGATTAGCTCCTTCCTGAATCAAAATTTCCTGATAATTTACTCACCCCCATGTCATCTAAGATGTTCATGTCTTTCATGTCAGTCGAAAAAATAAGGTTTTTGAGGAAAACATTCCAGGATTTTTCTCCATGTAGTGGACTTTAATGGTGGCCAATGGGTTGAAGGTCCAAATTGCAGTTTCAAATGGCTCTACACAATCCCAGTCGAGGAAAAAAGGTCTTATCTAGCAAAACAATCTGTCATTTTCTAAAAAAAATGTACATTTATATACTTTATTAACCACAAATGCTTGTCTTGCACTAGCTTGACTTCACGCATTACGTAGTCACGTTGGAAAGGTCACATGTGACAGAAGTACCAACCCAGTGTTTACAGAGCGAATGTGCAAAGAAAGTCAAACGCCCTTTACACAAAAAAGTTAAAACAACAATGTCAGATGATTTTGAATTTGGAGGAGAACCTCTACCTTACCCTTTTTGAACCAGATTACACAGATGAAGTACTAACCGTGTGTGGCCTTCCCAATGTGATTCCAGTATATAATTTTTTTTTGGAAAATGACCAAAAATCATTTCTCTAGATAAAACCCTTGTTCCTCGGCTGGAATCGTGTAGAGCCATTTGAAGCTGCACTGAAACTGCAGTTTGGACCTTCAACTCGTTGGCTCCCATTAAAGTTCTCTATATAGTGAAAAATCCTGGCATATTTTTTCTCATAAACCTTTTCTTTTCAACTCAAGACAGAAAGTAGTTTGAACATCTCTGATAACATGGGGGTGAGTAAATTCTCAGGAAATGTTAATCCAGGAGTTAATTAATCCTTTAAAACAGAATGTTAAAATAGCAACATTTCTAGTTTGAAATGAATCGAGAATACGTTTGAGTTAATTGTTCTTAATCCAAATGTACAATTTCTTGTGAAATTCTCTATATTTAATCAAAATCATGACATTTTTTATCCCTTTCTACTTGTAAAACCATCTGCTCCAGATGGTTTTACATTCAAAATAGAAATATACACACAAATTGTGAAGAAATTTGAGCTTTTATGTCATAGCTAGCACCTGAAAAACTAAATGGCTTCTGTATTTAATATTTACGTGAAATGCAAAATATGGTTATATACTGTAAGCTGTGGTTGATTGTGGTGACCAAAATAGAACTGAAAATCAGTTTAACATCATAAATGCATTAATTCATTGAATTAAATGCAAGATTTAAAAGCAAATATGGGCAATTCCACACATTTATAAGAACATGAACTTCTAAAAGGATTAGTTCACTCCTAAATTAAAATTGATAATTGATCCTGATAATTTACTCACCCCCATGTCATCCAATATGTTCATGTCTTTCTTTCTTCAGTTGAAAAGAAATTAAGGATAAAGAATTCCAGGATTTTTCTTTATATAGTGGACTTCAAAGGGAGTAAACGGGTTGAAGGTCCAAATAGCAGTTTCAATGCAGCTTCAGAGGACTCTACACAATCCCAGCCGAGGAGTAAGTGTCTTATCTAGCTAAACAAACAGTCATTTTCTAAAAAAAAAAAAAATTGGCATACTTTTTAGCACAAATGCTTATCTTGCCCTAGCTTTGCAATGCGCATCTACGACTTAACGCAGTACACAATCATATTGGATAGGTCAAGTGTGGTTAGTATTTCATTTCAACTGAAGAAAGATATGAACATCTTGGATGGCATTGGGGTGAGTAAACTATCAGGACATTTTAATTCTGGAGTAAGCTAATCCTTTAAACATTAATTCAAAATAACTATAAAAGATATATACTATCTTATTGTAAGGTCAGGCAGATGTGTTTAAGTGATTCATCTCTCATGAGCTCACCTGATCGAGTGTTCACAGACAGACAGCAGCAGTGAAGGGCAGCTGAGGGAGACAGTGAATTCACTAGTGGCTTTTCTGTTCTGGTTTTTGTTGCAGACAGTTTGGTTTGACCTACATCAGCGACTAACAGACACTGATGGCACAACTAGCGCAGTAAGTACTAAAGCACGTCTTACATACCAAAAAGCATGATAAAAAAATGCATAAAATCCTCAAAGAAAATGCATGATCAATTTCACCATTTCCCTCCATGTTAAAACACAAAAGATGCGTTATTGCTCAAAATCACTGAATAGACCTCTGTCAAATCAAGCTTGACTCCTCATGGGTCTCTCCAGCACTCCTCATGCTGTTCCACACACCTGCAGCACATCTGCCACCTGTTCCTCAGGATTTTGCCACTTTATATGAAAGCACCAGCTCAGTGTGTTTAATACCAGCATGCTCCAGGAGTCATTTGTGGCTTTAAAAGATAATAGGCAGTATCAAACTACACCTCACCTGGCCACAAATCAGTCCCGCTCTGTGGACCAGCGATACACACAGCAGCGCATTATGGGAAAAGCACAAAAATGTCATACGGTTTTGTTCAGTTAAAGTATGGGAGTGCTGGGATTTAATCTCTTGTAGAACTTTGCGATTTAAAAGTTTCAGATGTAATAAAGAAAAGATTGCTGTGTTTAAAAATAGGAAAAGTGCAACTGAGTTCAGTGTGTAACAGAGATCTTAGCTCAAATTGACTCCCATCTTATTGACATTGGAAGGATCAGGGGTAATTGAATTGTTTCTTTTTATCCATTAATCCTTGTCAGTTTCAGGACAAAATGGGGGTTGAGCAGGTTCCACCTGACAGCTTCAAAGTGTGCCTCTGTGTTTGTTGGTTAACACAAGCTTTATTTTGGGACACGGAAGATATTTCTGGAATTAGTTCATTACACCTACAATAATGTCAGGGTTTCCTACTGTGTTATCTGCCGTGAATATTATACAGAGCAGAAAAGAGCCATTTTAAAACAATGACTGGCATTTCCAAGCTATTTGTTTGTGTACAAGTGACTATTGCTGCATTTGCTTATAGTAAATTTAGGGACCTGTGACTTCCGCGGAAATTATGTGGACAACGCCGACGGAATTGCGGAATCCAGTCATAAAAACGGAATTTACAGTTTAACACGGAATGTCACGGAATTTGAAAAGTTTGGACTAATAATCAAAAGTAGGTCATTACACCTTCATCAAATCGCGATATGGACTAGTATTTGTAAATATTAAGCCGCAAAAAGACTAATTATAAATATGAAACCTGCATGCTTTGCGTCTCCCTCAGTCTGAATGAATGAATAAATAAATGAACGCCATAGGTGCTCAGTTTTGTTTACTACTTGTAAATGAGGACATTAATATATGAAAAACATCTCCAGAACTGCGCTGAGAGTCACTTCATGAGCATTTGCCATTTAATTTGAGTAAAACTAGCGTCATATCATATACACGCAGAAATCTAACGGAATTCACGACAACCCGTCAAAATAAAAGTTCGGTGTAACTTGAAGACCTTGTGCCAGAAATAGGCCCATATTACTATTATTTAGTAGAATGTACGTGATACTACGTCTACTACTACTGTTGAAAAAAAATCAAACTTTCATTTTTAAGAAAAAATCACAAAATATTTCTTCTGTTTAATTTTTAATAGTAAATCCCATTTATTTGCCAAAAAATAAATATTAGTTTTCATTAATTAAAAGATAAATTAAATGTTTTATGCCTTCATTTGATAACCAGAAATTTCTCGTGACAATATCTTATATATGCAAAACATTTTGCAGTGTTTACATTAGAGCTGCACTATTAATCCTTAAAATATCAAGGTGTNGATTCAAACACCCACGCGATCTTATTCCTGAATGACGAGTGTCAGTGGAGCGTGAGAAGCACGTTTTGTCGCTGCCCATGTTAATGAATCAGAGAGTCGGGGTAAATGTGAAAGCAGAAAGAGCAGCACAAACCACATTTTCAACCACATTATAATCATTATTTCGGTGTTACAGACATTTTAATAGAAG
>JAHKKF010479680.1:162-10420 GCA_019740295.1 Labeo calbasu | reverse complement strand
AATATATATATATATATATATATATATATATATATATATATATATCAGGGTTTCCGCGGGTCTTAAAAAAGTCTTAAAAAGTCTTAAATCGCTTTTCCGTGAATTAAGGCCTTGAAAAGGTCTTAAATCAGAGCAGCAGGTCTTAAATTCATATGATCATGCCATTAATTTTCGTGAGGGATTGTTTCCTGATGTATTTTATTTTAAAGTGAAGCAAAAGCGTAATTTCTGTGCTGCATGGCTTAGGTCGCTCCAAATTCATGAAACAATATGCAGTAGATGGCGGTATGTGCTGCTTCGTCTGTCGGTCACCCGAAGAAAAACTTGTCGTTTTGATTTTTTTTATTGTAATAAAAATCATTTAGTTCAGTTAGAGAACAGACAATACAATTAATACTGAACGCGGCTTCTCAATGCAGCGTGCAGAAGGACAGTCACATCACAGATCAGATTTCATTTATCACGTGAAGAGTTTGTCGAGCTGACTGACCAGAAGAGAGAGGTGAGAAAGACAAAACCATGGCGGAAGAGTTTCAAAACGAAATGTTTTAAATAATATTTTGGATTTTGAAAAGCCTGTTGACTTCTGCCATTCGTTGTTGTTGTTTTTTTTTTTTTGTTTTTTCAAACTATATATTACATGAAGTAATATATGCCGTGCGTCTAAGCTTTCTTATTCGTATTGCTAATAACTGTTCTTATTTATTTGGTTACAGTGTTTACTGATTTTCAGTTTTGTACCTATTTAAACTTTGTGTAAATTATTATTTTATATTAGGCATATAACATGGTGTATTTTTTTGTTAATAAAAGTTCGTTACGTTACGTTAATGCCGCTAATTTAAAAGTGAAAGTGAAATGTGTAGAGCCCTGCACGGGCCTCAAATATAGGCCCTAGCCCGACCTTTGTACGATAGCTTATCAGAATTCTCGGCCCGAGTCCATCCCGAGCCCTTCTTTCCCCCCTTCTCCTTACTGTTTACCCCTGACACATTCGTGGTAATAACTTTTGCCGGTGCTTTGCTGCAAGGTTCAGCCTATTGCGTGCGCTTGAACGCAGAACTGGTCCAGCTGCGCTAAAGGTGTGCTGGCTACTGCTGCTGACAGAGACACTAAACGCCTTCCGAGCCGGTCTCGAAAGTGAAAGCGAAATTGAAGTGTCGTGTTGTTTCCACCAGCGCTATATCATCACTATAATTGGTGGATGTATAAAACATAAAAATAAGGAGAAGCCTAAAACAGACCTGGCCCTAGGCACATAAAAAAGTCAGGGCAGTCTAAAAATGTGCACAACGCTTTTACAAGCTACTTAAAACTGAAGGAAAGTGAAGAAAAGAGGGAAAACTTAAGCAAACTTAAAACATACAACTGCTTGAGGTCGAACTGCTGCTAATTTGAAAGTGAAAGTAAAATATGCATTGCGCTTTTACGGAAGGAAAGCGAGAAAAAGAGGGAAACTACAAACAAACAATTGCTAGACGCTGAATTGCTGCTAATTTGAAAGTAAAACTCAAATATCAGTATTGCTGTATTGTTTTTTCTTCAATTTTTTTTTTTTTTCCTTAAATTTTCTTTAATTGGTCTTAAAAAGGTTTTAAAAAAGTCTTAAATTTACTCTCATAAAACCTGCAGAAACCCTGTGTATATATATATATATATATATATATATATATATATATATATATATATATACTGTATATAGATATGTATATATCAGAATTTACAAAACCTCATGTCAGTGCAAACAAAGTATGCTCTTTCTTTCGTTTTTGTCTATATTATGGAAGTCAACACGACCCCAAATTTTCAAGCTCCAAAAATGACGCAAATGTGGTGTAAAATTGCACTTACTTTGCAGAATGAAAAGATGCAAATTTAAGCAATTATTCACTCTTAAATCAAATCAAAACATTAATCAACACATACAAAAACTACATCAATTATGTAGACAAGATAAAGATTCACTGAAAATCTATCAAATCTTATTACCACATGCACATTTTCAAACTTGGTACATCAAAATGCCAGAATATTTTGTGCTCCATAGAAAAAAAAAAAAAAAAGAAAATATCATACTGGACTAGTTTAGAACAACATGTTGAGATGAGTAAATGCCAGAAGTTTTATTTTGGGGTGAACTATTCCTGGGTGAAGATTTTACTCTTTCCACATTTCCCTGATGTCATTAGTGTGTACTTGAAATCATTGGCCTGTCAACAGCTTGAGAATATATACTAAAATAGGACAAGTGCAGTCACATCTCAAAATAATTGAAGTCACGTCGTCTGAAAGTGGGCGGAAGGAAAGTCAAAACTTCACATGGCAGTCAGGCTCGGCATTTCCATTTGTACACAGCTATAGCACATGATTAAGGGTAATTGGGCCCATCATTGGATCCCTATCACTGCTCACAAATGAATGTAGATCATCCTATGCAAATACCCCAGGGAAAGAAGGCCTGTATACACAGACTAAATGACTGGGGCCAGTTAAACGTCGGCTGAATTCAAACTGACTGAATTGTCTGGTGCATTAGTAAATGGCAAGCTGGCTCCATCTGTATGATGTGGAAAATGGGCCACCATTCAGTATAGCCAGAAAAAGAGTAAGCACTGAGGCATTTTACGGCAACATCAGCATTTGATCAAAGCTTTCCCCTTTGATTTGAGCCAACAAGAGCTTAGATACATGAGTAGCAGTCTAGGCATTATTCAGCTCAAACACAATGTGTTTTAGACAGTTATTAGGTACTGAGCAAAAATAGCACAAAACATGATCTGTGAGATAGCAATTTTGATGTAGACCAGGATGTTGATTCATAAACACAGGGTGAACAGAAAGTCCATGAATCGTGGGAACTGAGGCTTCATGCATGCATGGGTGGAAATTAGCCCACATGCATCCTGAATGCTAATTGCATTATCAGACCCTTATAGTGACGGATCTGCCAGACCAAGCAGATAATGTAATAAAAATTATGAGTGATGACTTTTTTAATTTGGCTTTAAAGAAGAGCCCCTAGACATGCTCTATTGATCCCACTGGCTTGCATGTTTCGCTGAGTGATGTGACCCCTCTGCCCTCCAAGTGAGTTCTGCGTGGTAAAGTAATAGTGGTAGGTTGACTCTTATGAGATATGAGGCCTTCTGAGGAGTACTTGTAGGAAATTATTTTTAGACATTTCCTTCCCTGCTTTGAAATGGAGGAAGTGGTTTAACTATAGCCCAGGGGCTTGAGGAGGATTTCTTAACCATATTGCCAGAACGCTCACTAGGACAGAGTGTTGCATTAGCGGACACCTTGGCCAGCCGACTATTTCGAATGAATTGTGAATGTTATAGCAAGGGCTTTGAGATTTGGGGAGAAGAATTTGATAACACTATAATAAGATTTAATTTGTAAAATTACAATATACTTATACATTAACTTAAATATGAAAAATAAACAGCTCTTGTCAGGATTAAATTTGGTTAATGTTTATTTTAAATATATTAATACATTTGTAGCAAGTTTAAAAGATGTTATTGTTAGTTTGCGATACTACATAGTGCGTTGACCAATTCTAACAAATGTATCCTTTTAGTTAAGTGTCACAATATATAGTGGGGGAAAAATTATTTGATCCCCTGCTGATTTTGTATGTTTGACTACTGACAAAGAAATAAGTCTATCATTTTAATGGTAGATTTATTTTAACAGTGAGAGACAGAATAACAACAACAACAACAAATAAAGATAAACACATTTCAAAAAAAGTTATAATTTGATATGCATTTTAATAAGTGAAATACATATTTGATCCTCTATCAATCAGCAATATTTCTGGCTCCCAGGTGTCTTTTATACAGGTAACAAGATGAGATTAGGAGCACTCTCTTAAAAGGCACTCATGGCACCTGTCCACAGAAGCAATCAATCAGATTCCAAACTCTCCACCATGGCCAAGACCAAACAGCTGTCCAAGGATGTCAAGGACAAGACTGCAGACCTACACAAGGTTGGAATGGGCTACAAGACTATCACCAAACAACTTGGTGAGAAGGTGAATACAGTTGGTGCAATTATTCGCAAATGGAAGAAACACAAAATATCTGTCAATCTCCCTCGGTCTGGGGCTTCATGCAAGCTCTCACCTTGTGGCGTTTCAGTGATCATGAGAATGATGAGAAACAATGAGGAATCAGCCCAGAACTACATCGGAGGATCTTGTCAATGATCTCAAGGCAGCTGGGACACACACTATGAAGGACTGAAAGGCTGCAGCGCCCGCAAGGTTCCCCTGCTCAAGAAAGCACATGTACAGCCCCGTCTAAAGTTTGCCAGTGAACATCTGAATGATTCACAGGAGAACTGGATGAAAGTGTTGTGGTCAGATGAGACCAAATTCAAGCTCTTTGGCATCAACTTAACCCGCCGTGTTTGGAGGAGGTGGAATGCTACCTATACATCTCATCCTTCTAATATGCAGGTTCTCCCTGGCCCTCAGGCTCCACTGGTACAACCGCAGTTTTCTGGCCAGCCCTTTCAATCGTGGTTGAAGGATACAAGACCATGGGCCTCACGACCAAATGGCTTCACTGCTGTCTTCTGAGCACATTGCTCCACCCGGCCCTCTGACACGTTGGCTCAACCATATATATTTGCCTCTTTGGTCCCTCTGTGGTCCGTCGTCTGCCTTCGTCCTTTGTGCTGCCGACTCTGCCTCCCGGGCCCTCCACTTCTTTGGGTCTATATTCAGCTTCACCTTGGTCTCCAGTACACATGACTTGTCCCAAGGACCCCCCTGGCTGCACCATGGTCCACACCTTTGAAGACTTCACCGTGAGAAGTTTTTCCCACTTCTGTCACTTAAATGTAGTTTTTATTTGTGGAGAGAGGGGTTATTTGGACTTTTTGGTCTATGCTTCCTCTCTAATTCTTGTGTTTGTTTTACCAGTTGGTTCTCATGGAGAGTAATTATGTTGCGTACCTGTTTCTTGTTGAGTTGTTCATTACCTTTTGTATTTTAGTGTTTGGTGTTATCTTTACGTGGTTGTGAAGCTGCTGCATTTCATTCCTCTTCATTGTAGATAACTTTCTTTAATTTCGTAAATAAAGTGTGAAGCTGCTATTGGATCCATATCTCCTCTTTTTTGTAGGTACACGTGACAAAACATAAGAAGTTTTCAAATTCTTGAAAAGAATCAGTTACAATGCATTTTAATAGTCCATTCTACTTACTATAAGTAACTTTGGTACAACATGCTAACTAACTTTCATTGTTTTGCAACTTCATGTCAACAAACTCTCATTAGAGTATAAGTTATCATGTACTTGCAAATTTACTTATTTCATGAGGTTTTCAAGAGCCATGTGATTAAGAACAGTATAAGCATAAATCTGAAGAATAAATCTGTCAGTTCATTCCATTATAAGCCAAATTGCAAGACCTTCAGTCACCAGCTAATTCCACCACAGAGCTGTTAGAGATGCTAATGCGATCCTCTCCATGTGCCATTAGCCTCTTTTAAGATGAGTTACAGCCAGACTATTTTAAGCAATACATGCATTGCCATTGGAATATGTTTTGCGCTTAAGCTTGTTAGTTTAGTTTTGCTTCACTTTACCGTCAAGTAAAAAGCTACAAAATATTATACACCTTTTCCTACCCCTTGAATACTCCTAAACCTGTATATCATATTTTTCGAGCTTCACTGACTTTGATTTGAAGTTTTTAAAATAAAATTTCTTCACTATATATTTTTTTTTTTCTTTTTGTTAATAATGAATAATTATTTAAAATTATTTTAAAAAATTTAAAGACTTAAATTACACATTATAATGTAACATGACATCCTAAATTCTTAAAATTGGTGATTTGATTATTCTTTTTAATTCATAGTGTAACGAGTCAAAACCTCATAAATGTCAGCCAGCTAGATAACATTAATTTGACATATTTAAATCAGCAGAATTAACATTTTTAGAAGGCATACAAATATAATCATCAGTTACAAAAATAAAACAATTCCATTGTTACTAAATATGAGATGACATTAGTCCACAATTTGAGAGAGACTTGGTCCACAAATGGTCTGCAAATAGACTAATTAAGCCAGAATTTACACTAGATTAAAAAGACAAACTGATCCCTAATCACTTAATTTTTAAACATTATTGTGGTGAGAACACCCTGTTTTTTTTTTTCTTCTTCTTCTTCTCTCTCTCCTTACATTTGTGTGTGTGATAGTCAAATACTGAAGTTTGAGCTCTCTAGAGAAGCTTAGTGTTCCTTCAGGTTATTAAGTTTCCTGTCAAACTGTAATTATTGAATCTTCTGTGCCGCTGTCATTTTTCACCAGCTTTAGCGCTAATCTCTCTGAACCCTCTCAAACACTCTGTTCACAAAGCAGACTGTCTCTCAGCACCATTTACAACCTTGCAAACATGTCCACTCCCTGGCATTGGAACCGCACTGCTGATTTCCTTAAAAGGATGATCGCACGAGTGCTAGAGATTAAGCACATTTTAGCCCGTAGGCTGGTTTGCTTTGTGGAAAAACTGCAGGCCATTTTTTGAGGTGATTTACTGCAACGTGTCAAACTAGCGCTTGCACAGAAGGCCGGCAAATAAGCAGCACTCTGTTTTCAAACAGACAAGGGAACACTGGGGAAAATAAGCTTTAGATGTTGTTAATAGAAGTGCCCTTTATTGCTAGGAATCTATTATGATTATAATAACCCTGCCACAGCGTGAAAAAGAAGAAAAAGCATTCCTGTTATATTTCTAAAATAGTATTTTATGAATGTGTTTAAGTCAATATGAAACACCATTCACGTAAATATGTTAATATTTTTGTAATCTGACATTTAAGAGTGAAACAGGATATTCTCAGGCTTCATGACAAAAATGAAGGCTAAGACTTGATTTTATAAAAAAAAAAAAAAATGATTAGATGTGATTATGTTCATGATTCACACCAGAATAGACTGTGGTGGCTTAAAAACAGTAATTTCAGAGGCTCAGCTAGTTATTACAATTTGATTTTTTTTTTTTTTTTCTCATTATCCATATTACTAGAAATGTGTAATAAAACAGTAGATCTGCCTTATTTACTACTGGCCAAATGAACAGATAGCCCCACCCCCAAACTCACACCATTGGTTGAGCTGTTGCTGTGCTAGGCTGGTCAGAATGTGCAAACAAATATTTTGATAGCACACAATCACAGTGGTACATTTTTGGGGGAAATCCGCATACAAATAGCTTGTTTATAGCTGTCGCTGCATATTAAGCTGAAATAGAAAGTCCTTTAAAACGGGAAAAAATACACACTTCAGCTTTAAAGAGCTCTGAGGTGTGAAATAGTTCACGGTACTTCTGCTTTACATATAATCCTCACTTCTTTAGAATAACTATATTTTCTCCGGCAGCTCTTTTAACCTCCTGAATTGTACTTGCTAAGGAAACCTTGACCATCTGTGGCCTGGTGAAGATAACAGGACAGATGCGCCCAGACTTTGAAATTTACCCTTTGACTTTGCCCTGGAGATTAGCACCCTCGATATGGCGGCTCCCCAAGAGGATTGAAGGAGCTTTGAAATCTCAAATGAAGAGTTAGAGGAAGCTCGGTCTGTAATCCTCTTATCTGTAATGCATCGGGTCCTCTCCCCCTCCACACTTATTGCAGAATGACTTCATAACTCTCTATGTCCTCTCCTCCTTTCTGTCAACATTTGTGTGTGGGTGCAATGGGCCCCTGTGAAAGCTGAGAGTGAGTATATGGTAGTGCTTTGGTCTAAGGGTGGAATTAACTTAATTTTTGTGTATGATATTTTAGTACATTTAAATAGAAATATATTATGTACTAGGGCCATGTACTCAGAGAATCATTTTCTGTGATAATATTTCAGCAGTCAAGTTGTGTGTTTTCTGTTTGGTGTTGACAATCAGAATGTCTTAGGTTACATATGTAACCCAGTTCCCTGAGATGGGAACAAGATGCTGTGTCATGGAGTTGACAATAAGAGAACACATCCAGTGTTACTAGTATCTGAAGCATGCTTACCAATTCAATGACTGCGCATGTTGCATAAGCAATGCCATATGTTGCACATTCGTCATGGAATCCCCAGCTTCTAATTGTCTGAAGGAAAATGCACAGGCATGCCTGAAGTATGGCAATGGGTCTCATTCCCATCTCATGGAACCAGGTTACATACAAAATTTTAGAAGTTCCCTTTTGAGGTAACAAGATGCTGCATCATGGAAATAATGCTACAGGAAGTTTATTACCCACAGCACCATGCTGACCAAATACCTGCCCATACATGCTGTGAAACTCAAGAGTCAAGAGAAACCTAAGATGTCCAGATATAGCCCCTATTCAGAGCTAGGGACCATCGTAATTTTGAACAAATATTGGCAGTACACCACGTACCAATAGCATACAATACAACAAGACCTTTAGGACTAAGAGGTGCCGATATGGGGAAGCTCACACTACCAGACTATAAGACTACAAGAACTGCTGTGGTGCTCAGACTAAAAGACAAGGTTTCTTGTCATCTGTACTCATCTTGTCAAAGCATCATGTATGCAAGAAATTCACACAAGTGATTACAAGATTTTTCAGTTTGTACAATCTGCACTGTGATTGGTTGGATTAGTTCCACCTTGTTTTTGCATCACACACACACTAATTTTAAACAGGTTTGAAAATGCTGCTGTGTCTCTGAGGCTTCATCTGTACACCATTCCCCCCTGATCGGTCTACTGCCGGGAGTTCTGGAGAGAGTGTGCCAGGACGGGGTCCGTCTACTCCTAGTATCCTCTCCATGGGAGATTCCCGTCAGGAGGGATCTCCTCTCACAGGCGGGGGGTACCATCCTTCACCCCCGCCCAGAGCTGTGGAAGCTGTGGGTGTGGCCCCTGAGGACGCACAACTCATAGCCTCCGGTATCTCAAGCAAGGTTGTTGACACCATCCTCCAATCCAGAGTTCCCTTTACGAGGAAACTGTACGCCCTGAAGTGGAGACTCTTCACTT
Source organism: Labeo calbasu (assembly GCA_019740295.1). Lineage (NCBI taxonomy): Eukaryota > Metazoa > Chordata > Actinopteri > Cypriniformes > Cyprinidae > Labeo > Labeo calbasu. Next base: position 1,393 of record JAHKKF010479680.1, on the reverse strand, counting down.
CATGGTGCTGAAACAACCAGCAGGACCCAGTTAACTGCCCAGTTGGTACAGTGCTGGAGTTTCTGCAGGCTTGGTTATCCGCAGGGCTTAACCCACTACACCCTGAAGGTTTATGTGGCGGCTATTTCGGTGAATCACGCCCCTCTTGGTGGCCTGTCAGTGGGCAAGAACCCCCTGGTTACACGTTTCCTCCGTGGTGCGCTGAGGCCTCCGGTACGACCCTGTGTCCCTTCCTGGGATCTTGCTGTGGTGCTAGAGGCTCTCTGTAGGCCCCCCTTCGAGCCTATTAAAGAAGTCTTACAATAAAGACGGTTCTCCTCCTGGCTTTGTCCTTTCTTAAGAGAGCAGGGGATCTACAGGCCCTCTCCATGGCCCCTTCCTACCTCGACTTTGCACCTGGTCTGGCCAAAGCTTTTCTTTATCCTCATGCAGGGTATGTCCCTAAGGTTCCCTCCTCTGCACTACGGCCTGTTGTACTCCAGGCCTTCCTTCCTCCTCCCTTTCGGGAGCCCGACCAGCAGAAGCTTAATTGTGTCCAGTGCGAGCATACATGCTTTTAAGCTTCCTGGTCGCTACGTCAACCGCCCGTGCAAATATGTATGAAATTGTTTGCAGTTAAGTTTGATTCATTCGGACATTTCACACAGCAGTTTCTCACACTGAAATAGTAACATTTTTACATTTACATATAAATGTATTTATTTACCAGATCCAAAGCACAAGAAAGAAAATAAAAAGACCACATAATCTGGTGGATATTTTTCTACAATGCATTGCAGGACACAAAACTGCTATTAAGTAAACTGTTATTGCATGAGCAGCTTGTAAATGACTCTGTGCCACAGGTAAAGACGATTTATCCATTTATATCCAAAACTGTACTAGTTATTAATCGTTAAAAGATTGTGATTTCGATTTAAACACCCACACGATCTGCCACAGAGAAAACAACTTCACAAACAGTATTTTGAACCACACAGTATTATATCTAAGTTACAATCATTCATATTATCAGAAATACTGGGGCAAATCTTTACAGTGCGTATATAAACACTAATGTCTATGGCAGTGTAACCAGGAGTGAATGACGAGAGGCGAGCGGATCCATATGCGAGCTTTTATTGGGACGAGACAGATACATAGTCGAGCAGGCAGGGTCGAGACAGGAGCAGACAGGTGTATCACAGGCAGTCGAAGAGAATAATCCAATAAACATGAGCGATAGTCAAAA
>JAHKKF010479678.1:7500-12994 GCA_019740295.1 Labeo calbasu | reverse complement strand
AAATAAGTAGGATTAAATAACACATTAAAATCAGTGAAATTAACCAGATAAAAACATGTAACATTTACAAGGGGTCAGAATCATTTTTTTCAGTGTACTGTGTCTTGTTATATTAGGAAGAATATATTGTTTTTATGACAAATGTCATTATATTGAGAAAACATTGTTTTAACGAGATAACATCTCATTACTACAAGAAAATATCTTTTAAATGACATAATATATCATTATTAAGACTTAATTTTTGTAAAAAAATATTGTGTGAAGCACTACACAAATAAATGTTTGAGTTGAAATGTGAATGAACATTTCTTGGGCTGAATATCAACGTGGGGAATCTGTTGAGCAGTGGAAGTGCAGGGTGGGTGGGTGTTTGTGAATGCATGTGAACACAGACACCGCTTGAATTATAAATCGTGAAAATCACATCATTGTTCTTCAAGCTTTGTGTAGGTGTGTGTGTGTGTGTGTGTGTGTGTGTGTGTGTGTGTTTATGTGAATCTACACTCATACATGTCAGAGATTTGTTTTTATTGGAAACAAGTCATACTACTTTGTGTAAGAATTTGCAAATGAAAAAAGGGTCATGGATGCTTTTATGAAGCTTTTATTAAGTTTTTTTTATTTGTTTTGTATACATCATCGGGGAAAAGTACATTTTAAGCTGGTGTTAATTTCAGAAGCACATATGAGAGACTATATGTTTGTTAGTAATGCGAGTACAATCACAATCAACTTAAAGTCATTCTTTAGTATTAATTGTAATAAACACTGTAAATCATCTACCAGCTACAGTTTGTGCAACAATAATCCCAGTTTCCTTCATAATCTGTGTAGCACCACAGGTGATTATAGTCACAGGGGTGATCAGACCTGCAGGTTTGTCCATTCACAGCTGAATAACAGTCATCAGAACTACAGCACTGGTCATAATTGCCATCATCATCTATGTAGCATCATATCTTGTTTTTGCCATATTTGGCACAGGCGTGGTTGATGCGGCAGTACTGCCCATTTTTAGCCTTACTGCTCCTCAGCGGAGGGCTGCAGTAGTCCCACTTATAGCTAAAATAATAGGGACTGTAACTGGTCCAGCACCAGTAATAGTCGAAGCCATATGTGGCGCAGGGGAAATCATTCTCGCATCTCTTTCCATTAACTGTGATGAGTGAGTATGGAGGTGAGCACTCGATCAGCTTCTGGTCTGAGTAACACACAGGCAGGGAGTGGAGCAGTAGGGCTTGGTTTCAACTCCTGTGTCACATCAACAGCTGTAATCAGATTCATAGACTTTTAAACAGAGTGATCCATCAGCTGCAGTCTTCTGATTTTCTGTTTTCAGCTGGCATTCAACAGCATCTGAACTCTCAGATACCTCCATTTTTCTGAGCACTTCATGCATTTTCCTCACTTGTGATCTGATATAATTTAGACAAGCAATTTCTTCAACAATCTTCAGGTCCTCTGCCACATTGTAGCAAGTGCCTGTGCTGCCAAATTTCATTTTGCCCTGAACCTCAACTAATTTAATCTTGACACCAAAACAATCATCAGCAAAAATGCTAATCGGCTGATTGGTCCCAAAGTGCGACATCAGCTCATTGTTAAGCTGTGAGACACTCATCAGGCGTATGTCAGGCTCTTCCTGCTGGTTTCTCCCAATGTAGCCGAAGGAATGGGACTTTATGTCATCAGTGTCGTGTTTATAACAGACAGCCGTCCAGACGTGAGAGGGCACCGTCACTCTTTCCGTGTCTGGTATCCGTACATTGGGATCAGGTACTGTACCTGTGACAATGAAAGCTGTTGCAAAATAAGCATCCCTGGCAAGATTATTTAGTAAATAAGTCCTCAGCATGATCTCCCATCTATTCCAGTGATCTTGGTTGAATCGCTCTTTCATGGGTGCAGCGTTGGTCAGTGTGAACGTTGCTGTTCGTCCGTCACTGCATTGGAAACTGCTGGGGTTCAGGTGTCCACGATCATATCCCGTGTTGCTGTAGTCGCTGCTGATGGCTTGATTTCCTCCATAAAGGTTTTGAGTATTTTGATCCTCACGGACCATATAATCAATTTGGGATTTAGGTTGGGAAATCTGCAAAAGAAATATTGTTATATGGTCATTTGTTGTTTTATCGCTTGTAAGAAAAGACTTTTGCTGACATTTTTATGGGGGAGGAGGAGGGGGTGAAGTGTATAAGCAGGGCTTGACATTAAGCCTTCACATGCCTTAAACTGATTTTTAGGACACTTCTTAACTTTATGAAGTGCAATATTTTCAAAACCTTTCTAAATGTATGCATCATCATTTACGTCAAATTTGTAAATTTTATCAATACATTCAGTTAGAATAAATAAACATTGTATGGTTGTTACCATTTAAACCATCTTTCTACTGCAGAGAAAACAATGAAGCTGCATTGAAAGTGATAACCATAGACGGATTCAACAAGTTCATTCAATCAGATAGTTCATTGAATGAAGGACTGTCCTTATGAATGGATGACTGAAGCATTGACTCACTCGAATCATTAAAAAATGCTAAATCATTCAGTAATGAAACACAGCTGTGTGTTGCTCAGAGATGTGCGACTGATCTCCTGTGGCTTTGCTTAGAGCTATTTTCATTATTTTAACAAAAATGGTCAATAATGTGTTTAAAATGTAAGTCAGTTATTATTAACTACTAGTTTATTGAACCACTGTTGTATAAAATCAGTGACAGGTTTGCAATCGTGCTGGTGCTTGGTTGTGTGATGTTGCTTACCTATATCATATGTAATATACAATATTTATCTTTTTTTTCTACTGCAGTATGCTTGTACATGTTTATTACTTTGTGTGTGCTGTTGTGCTTAGTTGTGATTTTTTCAGAGAGTCAGACAGAATGCATGAGCCTCAAATGAAGCAACCTTGATACTGTCCGTTATCAGTCACAATTTAAAACTGAAAGTCATAAAATCAGAACCACTCTCATCAACGTTTTGGTGTTGAGCTAGTTATTCGGGTTACTTGTCAGGCAAGTAAAATTCTTTTTCACTTGCCCTTTCACAAAATCCACTTGTCCCGAACAAGCGTTAATGTCAAGCCCTGGGTATAAGAATGTTCAATGAAATTAATGAATTCTTTTTTTTTTTTTTTATGTATTTGTATTTTGAAGACCAATAATTTAATTACCTGAACTGTTTCTTATAGAATACAGAGCTTCAACTGCTACACTGTTAAAACAAAATAAAAGTTGAGTTAACTTTGGAATATTAAGGTAACCAGCTGCAAAGCTTTTTTGAGTTTACTGAACTTCAAGAACTAAGTTGTGCCATTTTTTTCTTCAGTAAACGCAAAAATTTTGCAGCCAGTTGCTTTAATATTTTAAGCCACCTCAACTATTTGTTTCTTACCATTTAAATGTATAACTTTAAATCTTATATCCAGAGTCTAAGCCACACAATATGCTCCTCACATCATTTGAGAATACACGCAGTATAAACAATACTGTAAAAACAACACAAAGAACATTTTGTTGTAATTACAGAAAGTATTTATTGGCATTCTGCAAAATGACACCTTCAAAAGGAACACAGTTTGGTATGCAGTTTTACTCCACTCTTTCCATTAACAGTTTTACTATGATTTAAAAAAAAAAAAACTTGTTAACTACATTAATTACAATCGACATGCAACAAAATTTACAACAAAAATGCTCCTCAATTATATTTAAGTGGCAGAAAAATGTAACAAACAAAAAATATTACAATTCTGCAGCAATAAGCAAAGTCTTAAAACAACAGTCACAACAAACCTTGGATATAATTTAAAGGAAGCTAAACATTAGTCGCTTTAAACTTTCATCTCCATCTATTACTTTTGTCAAATCCATAATGCAACAAACATGCTGGAACAATAAGCTAAATATTTCAACTACTAACACAACAAAGGAATAATTCAACCAAAATTATTCAGAAAATTCTGTCATCATTTACTCACTCCCATGTTGTTCTAAACCCATGTTCATACTCAGAACACAAATTAAGATATTTTAATGGAATTTTTCTGTCCTTGTATTTAAAGGCTATTCACACTTCAAAGTGTTAATAAAGAGATCATAATAAAATAAATATATAATAAGTGAATTGAGCAGTTTCAGTCTTCTGAAGATACGCAATTGTAGGGATGTATGAATTAGGGTTTAGAAAATTTTAGGGTTTAATATTAGTATTATTTTTTAATATTATCTATTAATATTATAAATATTGTTTTTGTTTTTCTTATAAAGTCTTGTAAGTCTGCTAAGCCACGAGAAATGTTTCTTTAATTTAGTTATATACACTTCATTGACTTTATTTATTCCATCTTTGATTTTTGTCAGTCTTAGAATTTACAGTCTGTTAAACTTTTTCCTGTGCTTTTCAGTCAATTTCTTGCCTTTCCCCCCTTATGAACAGCAAATTTTCATACACGATAAAAGATATTTTGTGGTTTCTCAGTTTGACCGATTTGAGCATCCATAAACGACACAAAACATAGGCATTTTTGAGCTTCTGCTAGTTTCTCCTATGGAGAAATATCACTTCCTGCCCTCCAGCTGCATTTCGCGCCACAGCAATGACGTCATGTGCAAATAACCTATACGGTGCTGTGAGTATTTAAGACATACTGCTGCTGCACAATAGCATAAAAAATAACCCCCCAACAAAGCTGGAAAGAGATACGAAACAGCTAAAATATGGATGCTGCTGTAAGCATGAAAGCATACTGCTGCTATACAATAAAATGCTTGTAATCATCCTTATAAAGGCAAAAGAGAGAAGAGAAGATAATCCCCTCCAGAATTAAACCTATACATAGCTAACTTACAGAAGTGGTAATCGAACTGTACATATAAATGGTTGACTATCCACATAACCTATACACATACCCAGAAGCGGTAATATAACTATACATATAAACAGTTGACTATACACATAACCTAAAACATACTATACAAGTACTTTTCATAATGCTGTACAATGTTGTGCAAGATATTGTGCAAAAGAGGTATTTAAGGTTCAAAGAACCAATTCATCAGATCCTTATGTCATCTCGCAGTGATGCGAGTATACATTTCTTTTCTAACCACTCAGTAAATTTATTTAAATGTTTCACTGATATAAAATTACCCTGTGTGAACATGTATTGGTGATTATTGCCTTTTGTTAATTTAAGTTAATGATGTTTGTGGTCACAGTTTCATGCACTGATCCTCCATTGTTTTTTTTAGTGTTCATTAAAACGTTGAAATGAATATTAGTGTACAAATATTCATAACGACAATAAGTACAATATACCCTAACAACACTAGTGTGCTAGACATTGTCACACAGTTGTGAGATATAAACCAGAAAATTTTTCATAGCATTACAATTTGAAACCAGAACAATTTTATGTTTCCATAACTTTGTTCGCTCTTTCTGTTTGAATTTGTTTACCGCAGTTTCACCATCTATACCTTATTTTC
>JAHKKF010479678.1:0-2500 GCA_019740295.1 Labeo calbasu | reverse complement strand
TTCATTTTTAAGGGGGTGACCGGTCCAGAGCTGAGGCTTATAGAAAAGATCAAAGTCTAGCGTCGCTAATCACACCCCTACTTCTAGTAGATGGGAAGGGAAGCCTACCGCTAACAAAGGGAAAAAAGGATCTCAGGAACGTATAAAATAAGAAACGTGATTATTCTCTGCATCTTGAAGAGCACAAAGAGTTGCTAGCCTTGAGGGAGTGACCCGGTCTGGAGACCTGCAGGATGGTTGTATTCCAGCTCTGCTGTGGCAGGACTGGCTGTGTTTCAGCAGCAATTAACCCTTTCCAGACCATAGCCATCTAGGGATAGCTGTCTGGTATTTTTCTGCCTCCCCTTTGGGTTCTTTAGGCAGTCATTTCTGGTGACAACTGCTGTGGTCTCCTTTCCTAGAACCTAGCTATCTGAGGATAGCTACGCTAAGCTTGGCCCCTGCTTAGAGCCTAAGTAGTGGTCTCTTAAGCTCTTTCCTGCACAGGGATGCTTTCCTCTGGATTGAGTAGATAGCCCTGTGGTCTGGATAGTTCTAATAGTCCCACCTTCTGGTAGCCCCTTCCTGACTACATAGCTATCCGAGGATCTCTATGTGCTAGTTCAGTCTCTGTCCCCTTTTTAGGGTTTCAAGTAGTGGTTTCCTCGAGCCCTTGTTTACACAGTGCTGTCTCCACAGGCTTTAAGCACATTCCCCACTCTTTGGGGTCTGGGCAACTTTGCAGGAAGATCTTTCCTGGCTATCTAGGCTAGCTATGCTATCTGTACTTGGTCTACCAGCCTTTACAAGACTAAGACATCGCTATCTGAGGATAGCTGTGTTCTAGCTCAACGACTACTTCTCCTATGGGACTTTAGTAGGGCCCCCTTACTCCTCTAGAGGCTTTTAGCTAGCCTCTTTGGCGGTCTTTAACATTGCTCACATAGCATAGCTATATGAGGATAGCAGTGTGTCTGACTAGGGGGGTGCTTCTGTCAGGTCATCATGTGCCTCGTCATGGCATAGTGAGCATATAATTCCCCAATGTATCCCCTAGAAGGAGACGCAGCGTTGGGTTCCCTAGAAGGGGAACGTCTTGGGTTATGCTTGTAACAATGCTTCCCCGAGAGGGAATGAGACATTGAGCCCCCTGGCCATGCCTCTGGCCTGCCTGTTTATGTCTCCTTCAGACAGGTAAGTGGATGACGTATTTGGCAGGTGCCTTTTTATACTGCCAGGCACGTTGCCTATGCCTCAAGGGCCAGGTGGGCCAATCGATTGCTGTTGTTTCACATGTGCTTCAGACCCTGGATCTGCAGACTGCATTCCCCAGTGTGTCCCCTAGAGGGAGACACAGCGTCTTGTTCCCTCTCAAGAACCATGGTTACATGCGTAACCTGAGACGTTTTTGTTGCACTTACACAACTTCAGCCAATACTGTCGATGTCCTCAGCATGCACATAAACTATCTGTCAATGAAGTGGAATAAAAACAATGCATACTCTTTTCTACTGCAACTTCAAACGAAGAAAGACAATGTTGTCCAAACTAGCGCTGAATTTCTGAGGTAATTTTATATTTTATGTTACTCTGTTTGCTTCTCTACAATGTTGCCTGCTATTTACATTTAGACATTTTGTAGGCGCTTTTATCCAAAGCAACTTACAGATGAGGCCAATGGAAGCAATCAAAATCAAATCAACAAAAGAGCAATAATATGTAAGTGCTATGACAAGTCTCAGTTAGCTTAATGCAGTACACCTAGCAAGTTTAAGTGTATAATAAATAAAAACAAAACAGATAGAATAGAAAAAGAATAGAACAAGCTAGTGCAAGTTTTTTTTTTAAATAAAATAAAAAATATATAAAAAGAACAGAAATGGAAAAAATAATCAAATAAATATGGAATAGATGTGTTTTTAGCTGATTCTTGAAGTCTGCATATGCAGGTGCTGGTCATATAATTAGAATATCTTCAAAAAGTTAATTTATTTCACTAATTCCATTCAAGAAGTGAAACTTGTATAATGTATACATTCATTCCACACAGACTGATATATTTCAAGTGTTTATTTCTTTAAATATTAATGATTATAACTGACAACTAATGAAAACCCCAAATTCAGTATCTCAGAAAATTAGAATATTACTTAAGACCAATACAAAGAAAGGATTTTTAGAAATCTTGGAAAACTGAAAAGTATGAACATGAAAAGTATGAGCATGTACAGCACTCAATACTTAGTTGGGGCTCTTTTGCCTGAATTACTGCAGCGATGCGGCGCGGCATGGAGTCGATCAGTCTGTGGCACTGCTCAGGTGTTATGAGAGCCCAGGTTGCTCTGATAGTGGCCTTCAGCTCTTCTGTATTGTCGGGTCTGGCATATCGCATCTTCCTCTTCACAATACCCCATAGATTTTCAATGGGGTTAAGGTCAGGCGAGTTTGCTGGCCAATTAAGAACAGGGATACCATGATCCTTAAACCAGGTACTGGTAGCTTTGGCACTGTGTGCAGGTGC
>JAHKKF010479667.1:0-12384 GCA_019740295.1 Labeo calbasu | reverse complement strand
AAAATAACAGAATTTGAAAGCTAATATATTATTTCTGATTAAAATGAACAAAAGCACAAAACTTACTGCAATATTGGATGGCAGGTGCACTACAAATAGGGAATCGACTTAAAGACGTTAAACACTTTTAGCATTTATACTGTCCCTCCAAGCAAGATGATGAATGGTTCAGATTCTTTTAATAATCCCAGATCGTATATAATATTTTACTACATAGAGAAATATATTTTATGTTAGGTCAATTACTGTCGGCAGTGTGGTATAGCCTAAACCGAGCTTTGAGATATCGTTTATCCTGCCCAAAAAAGATGGTAGTAATAATTAATTAACAGACATGAATCTTAAAAACTAATGTCTGAACAAATTGTAACTTTTCACTTTACATCTACACCTACTAGGCATATGAATTAGTATCAGACGTAGCACTACACATGGTGCAACAGGTATTAATTTTATGCATGACATAAAGCACATTTTAAGTCCAGCTGAGTCTTACAAACTGGGGGTATGTCCAGCTTGTGCAACCGGCCCCAGGAACAACAGTTTTCCAGCAGGACATTGCCAGGACCATATCACTGCCTCCATTGGCTTACCTTCTTTCCATAGTGCATCCTGCTACCATCTCTTCCTCAGGTAAACAACGCACATGTACTCGGCCATCAAGCTGATCTAAAAGAAAATGTGATTCATCAGATCAGAACACAAATGATGAATTTCGAGAGCTTTCTGAGACTGCATAGACAGCAATGCAACTGACACGTTCAAGGCCTGGAAAGGTAGTGAGGACATCATTAAAATAGTCCATGTGTCAGTGGTTCAACCTTAATTTTTCTGAAGCTACAAGAATACTTTTTGTGCCCAAAGAAAACAAACATAACATTTTGTTTAACAATTTCTTCTCTTCCCATGTCAGTCTCCTCCACGCATTCACAAAAGTACCACAACATATGCATGTGATGCTGCTGACAACTTTAAAAAGTAGAACTGGACTGACTGACTTTCTTTTTTCACCTTTCCCCCATTGTCATGATTCACGTGTGTGTCATTAGTGTCTTTATTTACTGGTGTATTTAAGTTGGTCTCTTTCTGTTCCTAAATGTCCGGTCTTGCGTCAACATTATACTCATCAATGTGTGGATGTGCTGCTCCTCTCTTTTCTGTTGCTTATCACCTTTGGGATTATTAAATATTACCTTCTACCTTCATCTTCGTGTGCTCGTGTTTGTACAGCAGGCACCTGTGACAGAAGACCAGACCAATAAAGTGAAAGCGGCGTGTGTGGTTTCATTTTATTTTTTTATAACAGTAGTCAGTTATTTTACCTACAGGTGGTTGCATTTCTTACAGATTTCTTCTCAATCGAAGTTGGATACAGATGAAGTAGCACAGTAAGTTTACATTTGTTTGAATGCATTATTGCGAGAGCTATTGCGTGTGAATAAGTGTTGTACTTGTTTAAATCACGCTTTCACCTGAAAAAATTCAGTATTTTGAAGGAACTTCACTCCCACTCTGCTCCACTCACATACTCTGCCTGCAGATGGAAAGCCAGCACCCACCACGACCGACAAGCCAGCGCTGAGGAGCGACAGAGCTGAGGATCGCCCTGGATGCAGAGCTTCGTCAGACCTCTGACCAGGTGCGAGAGCTGGCTAAGGTGGATGAGACCGTGGTGAGCGAGGGTGTGGAGGAAAACCCTGCCTACCGTACCACCGCTGAGGGTGAGCTGAGGCAGGACTCAGGAAACTTTTATTCTGATATTCCCAGTCTTCTTCCGTTTACGTCTGAACTCTCTGCCTGTCCTGTTCTGGCTAAGGAGGCCATTAATGAACTGCCTATCCTGAAACAATCATGGAGGTATGTTTTGAAATGTTTGTCTGATGGAACTGTCTGTTTGTTCCATCGTGACCATCGAGGTCACTTTTGAACTGTTTGTCTGCCCTGAACTGGCCACCACCCCTGTCATGACCACGGAGGTCGTTTCCCTGTCTGGTGTGTGTGTGGGCAGCATACAGCACACCATTCCTGAAATCCCAGACTCTCATGAACTTCCACCAAGCCTCCCTCTCTCACCTCTTCTCATGAGTCCTTTGCCATCCTCTGTCCTGCTGCATCCTGCCAGTCCTTCAACTCATCCTCAGTTCACTGTGGAGTGGATTTGCTTCAGATATGTCAGTCTCCAGCTCCACTGTGTTCGGAGGATCTCCAGTCTTCGTCTCCATCTTTCGAGACCCGGACTCCGCTTTGGCCTGTCGACCCATCGGCTCCACAATGGCTTACAGCTCCCTCGTTTCCACCGTGGCCTGTCAGTCTACCAGCTCTGCCGGGCACCCTCGTTTTTCGGCTCCGCCTTGGTCAGTCGTCAACCATCCGCCGCTTCGGGACTTCACTCCTCTGACTCTGACAGGCTCCTCCCTCCCTCTGGCTCCACCTTGGTCCTTTGTCACTCCAGCTCCACTGCGGCCTTCTGGATTCCCGTCTGCACCTTGGTCGCCTGAGCCATCTGCTCTGCCTTGGCTCTCCAGATCCTCTCCGTCCCTCTGGCTCTGCAGCTCACTGTCTCCGCCCTGGGCTCCATTACCAACGGCTCTGCCTTCATTAATCAGCCCCCTGGAGTCATCAGGCCTTCCTCCACCATGGCTCCTTTCTATATCAGCTCCACCACGGTCTGTCTCCCTGGCTGGTCTCTGGAGTGTCTCCCGTCTCCTCCTGCTCCGGGCTCCTCCCTGGTTCCTTCCTCCATCATAACCATCCTGGACTCTCCTCCTGGTCATCCAGCCACTTCCTAAACTTCCTCCTGCCTGTCTGTGCCAGCCCTTCACCATCCCTTTTTGCCATCCCTCTGCCAGACTCCTGACCCTTCCTTCTCTGCGGTGCGAGGTTGCGCCTTTTCCCCATTTTCATGGTTATTATTTTGATTCCATCATTGTGTTCAGGTCATTAGTGTCCTCGTTTGCTGGTGTATTTAAGTTGGCTTCTTTCTGTTCCTGATTGTCCGGTCTTGCAGCAACATAATATTTGTCAATATGCTGCTCTTCTTGATTTCTGTGGATTATTACCTTTGGGTTTATTTAAGATGACCTTCTACCTTTATCTCTGTGTGCTTGTGTTTTGTACAGTAACCACCCGTGACAGAGACTGCATAATAAATTACATTTAAAATCAATATGTCTTAAAATATTCCTCTTATGCTTTTATAAAAAACAGTTCCAGGATATTATTTCAAAGCATATAGTGAAAAATATACTTAATTTTCCAGATGGTTTTTGCTAATGAAAGTGACAATAGAAAGGGAAATTATCATGCAGCTTTGAAAATGCATTATTTTCATAAGTATTTTTTAATAGTATGTAGGCTCCAGTGTTTATTATTGATGAAGACAGAAAGACGCCTAACACATTTTCATACATAAATGACATGGAATATTATCCATGTATCTGTCCAGTCTTCCACAAACCGACAAATCTAGGGTGATAAAACATTGTACGCTTTAAATTTTTTGCTGTTTTGCAAGAGCTTGGTATATCTACAGGATTAGCGTTGTGTAAACCGTTTTTCATTGTCTTTCGACGGCATCTCTTAAGCTCTCTGTGCATGACAACTAGCAGTTTAAGGAGGATATTCCATTATGTCGGCCAGCACCTTTGAGCTCTAAGTCCTCTTAATTTTCCGTAGATCTGTACTTACTGATGTAGCTGCAAAAACGCAATTGAGAAAAGCTCAGACAGGTTAAGCGCATTACAAATGCATGCACGAGTGATCATTTTAATATACTGATGCATATTTTCCCAATGAATTGAATCCAATCAAGCAGAATCAATTCGAGCATAGGTTAGGTCTCTCATTCAGAGTGTTTGTTCACTTGTCTTAAACCCCTTCCGCGCCCTTTAATCTTGTTTTCAGGCACGCCACCATCTGTCTCCTTTACTCTATCCCAGGCCACTTACTGAGGAAAAAAGCAACCAACAGAGGGACATTTAGTAGCGTTAGAGGCCGTATAACCTCTGCACACTTGATGCTCTGCCTTATTTGGCAGGAAAGGTATGAATGGACCAGCTCGAGATGCATCGCTGTCAAGTGCGCCCAATAATGAAAGGCATCTTCCTCCCGTACCAAGCCACTCATGGAGGTCAATACTAGAGGTCACGAGTGCACTCAAGCTTATGATTCCTTTCAGGCTTTATAATAAGTAGTGTGGTGTACAGTTTCATGACACTGGATTGCAATTGGATAGGAAAACACTCTGCGGGCTTTCTGATTGAAGCTGACTATTTTTAACTCTCTTTCTACAGGAAAATCATACAGCTGTGCAATCTTCTGTGTGGCCAGTGTGCTGAGGAGCAAGTATAAATTGAAGGAATAGTGCTGGATGATATACCAGTTTAACCGTTTGTACTACGCACACAGCGTGCATTTTTTAAAAACCGCCATACCGATACAAATGGCTAAGCAATATAGGCAGCATTAATTGAGAGGGGATCTACTGTTAACTGCATACACTTTTGACTAATGGTTGAAAAAATTTAACAAACAACTAATTCTTTAATTGGCCAAATAACCCAACTGTAAACGGCCGCAAATTGAACCCAGAGAAGCTGAAGATGAACGCAAAGAGGAGAAAATACTGTACAGGCAGAGCAAGGAAATATTGGAAGAAATTCCTAAATATTGAATTGGGGGTGGGGAGTTATATTAATGTCTCTTTGAGAGGAACTGACTGTCTTCAGAAAAGTTTAGATGGTATTTTCCTTTCACCTTACCTCCATATAATTTAACGTACTACTGTATGCTATGCACATTAACATAGTATTTAAAAGCGTAGCTGCTTTGTTTACAGCGGTAAATGTGGAAACGCTGTATGGCTGCTGTTCCATAAGCGCCACCTGCTGTCAGAGAGTGAATTGTCGTTCTCATTCAGCCTGCCTGCTGTTTCAGTTTCATGCAGATATGTTTTATGTATTATAATTTCACAAAGCTAAGGTCACAGCATTCTGTTTTCACTGTAAAAGGGTCATCGGATGCAAAATTGTGTGTACACAACCACCCTATAATGACAAAAATTCCACGGAGTGCTTTTTTTGTTTGTTTTTTTGTAATTTGTTTCGATACTGGTTTGTCGCATACAGTACACCAGGGTTTTTCAAACCTGTCCTGGAGGCCCCCTGCACATTTTGTATGTCTCTCTTATTAGACACACCCAAATCAGGTCTTGCAGTCTCTACTAATGAGCTGATGATTTGAATCAGGTGTGTTAGATGAGGATGACATGCAAAATATGCAGGGAAGGGGGGTCTCCAGGACACTACACTATGTTAAGGTTGTCTTTGTTGAGGGTTCTCTTTGTCTTTGTTAAAGGGGTCATCGGATGCAAAGTTTACTTTTACATGTTGTTTGAACATAAATATGCATTGGCAGTGTGTGTACACAAACACCCTATAATGATAAAAATCCACCCAGAGGTTTTTATTTAATTTTTCAAATCAAGCACTCTGAATCTTGTCTATGTGACGTCACACCAACAGAGGCCGCTCCCACAATAGATTGATTGACATGGGCGTCTTACCTTAGACCCGCCCTTATGAGCTGTAACAGTCCGATCGCCATTGTTTCGATGCCGGAACAGGTTGTTAGATGTAATAATGAACATAGTAGTCGTCATTTACTCCCGACATTTGAGCTGCTGAAGACGCAGTGGATGACTTTTGTTTGTGAAGGGAATGCACCTCCCGATCTACATAAATGTGTCTATGTTTGCACAAATCATTCATAATCCAGCTTCACTTACAGCAGAAGTGAGTATAAGGGTGTTTTTTTATTAATCTTTGCAATCACCTTTCTTAATAACGCGCTAGTTAGCAAGTTTCGTGGCTAAACGCGGCTAAAGTAAACAAGTTCATCACTCCACAGAGAGAAGAGGGGGCGGGGCGAGCAAAGCTCATTAACATTTAAAGCAACATCGACCAGAACAGGTTGATTTTTGCAGAGCTGATTTTGACAAGGTAAAAAGGGTGTTTTTTACACTACCATTAAGAAATTTTAACTAAAGCATGTTATAGACTTTTTATTAAGACCCTAAAGAATCATATCAACTTGTGGAAAATGGGCATCCAATGACTTCTTTAATGACTAATAAGTAATTTACAAATGTATTTTAAATTGTTTTTGAGCAGTTATAACTGCATGAATAAGAATGGTGGCTTTAGAATGGAAGAGAGGGGCGGGGTGAGCAGTAGCTCATTAGCATTTAAAGAGCCATGCACCGAAACAGGTCGCTGTGGACAGAGCTGTTTTTGACAAGGTAAAAAGTGTTGTTTTACACTACCATTGAGAAATTTTAACCAAAGTATGTTATAGACCAGGGGTGGCGAACTCCAGTCCTGGAGAGCTGCAGCCCTGCAGAGTTCAGCTCCAACTCTAATTAAAACTCACCTGCCTGTTGCTTTCTAGTAACCCTTCAGACCTTGATTAGTTTGTTCAGGTGCGTTTGATTAGGGTTGAAGCAAAGCTCTGCAGGGCTGCGGCTCTCCAGGACCAACGTTCACCACCCCTGCTATAGACGTTGCATGCAGACCCTAAAGAATTATATCAACTTGTGGAAAATGGGCATCCAATGTCCCCTTTAAATTTTAAAATTATACAATCTAATTTACATAAAATATATATATATATATATATATATATATATAGCTAGATGCCCTAATAGCGGCTGTTTCTGTAGGAATGTCCGTGAACACTCGAGAGCAAGTTGCCAGTGTGTCTGCACTGCAACTAGTTATACATATGTATGAATATCTATATCTTAAGTAGACTAGAAGATGCTTTTGTTAAACTAACTCAGTACAACAAGATGAAGCTGTTAGCTATAAAGGCATTTAAAAGGAACTTCAGTTTAAAAACCTGAAATATTGAGTTAATACATATTAAAAACACAAACCAACACATTCTTACCTGTGAAAGTCAGGGGGAAAAAATGTGATAAACTGTGAAACCGCCAGAATCAGAATCGTGATAAAGATTTTTGCTTAAAGCGCCCAGCACTATGCAGGAATGGAAATGTAATTGTGGGAATGTAACTACGCAGGGATGGGAATGTAACCAAGGCTGGACCTTTGTATAGGTCATATAGGAAGTTGTCTAGATCCTTGACGGACCAGAAACTTGAGTAAAATGTGATGCAAGAGCTTTAATCACGTAATCAAAAATAGAAGTAAGCAGTTTGTTGTGACAGTTGTAATTGGTTGAAACTGAAGTAAAAAGGAATTTGTTCTGTAAAGATATGTGACCCTGGACCACAAAACCAGTCATAAGTATAGCCAAAAATACATGGGTCAAAATTATTGATTTTTCTTTTACGCCAGAAAGTTCAAAAGCCAGTAAAGATCATGTTCCATGAGGATATTTTGTAAATTTACTGCCTTAAATATATTAAAACTTAATTTTTGATTAGTAATATGCATTGCTAAGAACTGCTTTTGGACAACTTTAAAGGCGTTTTTTTTTTTTTTTTTGGTACCCTCAGATCCCAGATTTTCAAATAGTTGTATCTCAGCCAAATATTGGCCAAATATCCTATCGTAACACATCAATAAAATAAATAAATAAATAAAGCTAAATAAAAAGCTTTTTTATTTAGCTGTCAGAATATGTATAAATCTCAATTTCAAAAAATTGTCCCTTATGACTGGTTTTGCGGTCCAGGGTCACATATTTGTTTTCTATCTTTATTTTATTTTATTTTCCACATTGTTGTACCTGATTTAAACTAACTATGAACATTTGTGTGCACAAAATACAATTTAAGCACAAAGTTAATGTTTTTGAAAGCCTCTTATGCTGACCAAAGCTGCATTTACTTGATCCAAAATACAGTTAACATTGTGAAATGTTATTAAGATTTAAAAGAACGGTTATTTACTGCTTTTAATATATTTTATAGTCTTATTTATTCGTGTGATGGTAAAGGTGAATTTTCAGCATCATTACTGAAGTCTTCAGTGTCACATGATCCTTTAGAAATCATTCTAATATGCTGATTTGCTGCTCAGGAATGATTTCTTTCTTTCTTCTTTGACAAATAGAAAGTTTAAAAAACAGCATTTATTTAAAGTAAAAATACATATAATATACATGTCTATACTATAATTTTTGAACAATTGAATGCATCCTTGTTGAATAAGAGCGTTCAGTTTATTATTGATGTATGCACAGAACAATTATTTATTGTTTTTTCCTGTTGCAGTGGTTCTATGCATCTTTTTATGTTTATGACAGTTTGGTGGACCAACTTTCATGATCTTGTCTATACAAACCCACAGGCAGGTTCTAGTATTAACCTTTAAGCTCTGAATAATACAATTCTTCGAATGGTTTTGTGTTTCCAGATGGCTAACTTACAGCTAATAGCTAATGAGCACATCTCCACCTTGTGGACATATTTTGACAGGCAAGATTTAATGAGAGTGGAAGAGCTTGATGTTTAAAATAAAGAAGAATATTTAACATTCAAAATAATGTAGGATTTAAAATATGTTTCTACCATCCCATGAAGCTCTTCTGTGCATAAAAAGCGCTATTTGCATTTCAAATATACCCTAGATCAAAAATAAGTACAGTTTCTCAGTGCTGACTCAGGGTGGACACTGAGAGTTTGTTCCATCTGTGCACTCTTTGAAATTACTGCATGAGCTCATAAACACACTGGTTGGCTCTTTAACATCTGCATTAAAGATGACAGGCAACAAAAAAATACATCAAACTAACTTCTCAAGAAAAAGTCCTAACACATTTCAGTACAGCACTTGGCAAAATGTATGTCTAAAGGTAACTGTCTCCAAAAGGGAGCCAAAATAACAACACGACCTTCATATTTCAAAAGATCAAGCTTGAAACAAAACGCTGACACGAATCTGAAAAGACCTTGCATATAAATAAACCCAAAACATGCCTCCTCGGCACATTATAAATAATGAACGTGTTTATATTTTAGGGATATTTACAACCTCTCAGTCTGGTGTTGTGGGCATTGTGTTATTACCCCTTTTATCACATAAATAATCACAAGTATGGAAGGAAAAAACGTGATAAGGGATTAGATTGATTAGCCAGGCCTTAAACAGGATGTGTTTCAATGCTAGATACGCTTCATTTTCGATGTTAAAGATGGTACTCATCACATAGCGAATGGCTTCCCACATGCAGAGCCCAGGCAGAGGTTAAGCACAAAGTCCTGGCGTAGAATCATTATCCAACACTGGACGAAATGAAAAAAGTTTAAGAATCAGTTTTAGTGTATGTGTATGTGCGCTGTACAAGGACGGTTGAAGACTTTGACCCGCGTGTGGGTATGTTCTTCCTAGCGTGGGATGCGCCGCCATGGGAAAAGACATGCCACCCAGCTGACCTTGCAGTAAAGTATGCAATAATTTATTCATTGCTTATCGTACTGGTTTTGCACACGCTGATGCAATGGAAATGTGCTTTTCCCCTCACTTTCTGCCATTTTAATAGCTTCCCTCTGAATTGTTCTTTGACCCGGTGTGAGACCTATTGATTCCATCTCCATCCCTGCTTGAGAGCACCCAGATTGCGATCTTAATTTGCAATCTAATCTATTGGTTTTCAGTGGCTTTTTCTCCTATTGAGATTAAGTGAAAACTGCCTCTCCGCTTCAGCACATACACCGGCCCACCCTCGTAGTAAAATCAAAAGTCACCTTTAGATCTAATTATTAAACTGCAGTGCCTCCCAGAGCCATTAAAATGGCCCTTATCTGAGTGCGTCCAGCTGGCAATGTCAGATAAATGGCACGCCATGTATCTTCTAGAACTTTTTTACAATAGCAATCAACTGAGTTGTCGATGACACGGTTTAAACAGAGCATATTCATAGAATGAAGAAAATAATATGTACGTTAAATTAAATAATAATATACAGTACTTGTCAAAAGTTTCTTATGTTATGTTCACCAAGGCTGCATTTATGTGCTTAAAGGAGAATCCACTTCCAAAACAAAGATTGACATATAATGTACTCACCCCCTTGTCATCAAGATGTTCATGTCTTTCTTTCTTCAGTCGTAAAGAAATTATGTTTTTTGATGAAAACATTTCTTTATTTCTCTCCGTATAATATACTGCTATGGTGCCCCGAGTTTGAACTTCCAAAATGCAGTTTAAATGCGGCTTCACACGATCTCAAATGCGGTTTTAAACGATCCCAGACGAGGAAGAAGGGTCTTATCTAGCGAAACGATTAGTTATTTTCATAAAAAACATACAATTTAAATACTTTTTAATCTCAAACGCTGAACTCTGTGTATTCTGGCTCAAGGCAGTTAGGGTATGTCAAAAAACTTTAATCGTATTTTCGCCCTCAATTTCAAAAATCATTTCAAGATCATCCTACATCGCTGCAGAAGTTCCGACCCAGTCCTTGCAACGTGAACATGCAAGGAAAATCAAACACCCTTAACAAAAAAAAACAGCGATATAGGACGATTTTGAAGTTGAGGGAGAACATGAGATGGGAGTTTTTCGACATACCCTAACTGTCATGAACTAGAATAAAAACAGTCCAGGCAGAGTAAGACAAGCGTTTGGCATTAAAAAGTATATAAATTGTATTCTTTTAAGGCCCTTCTTTCTCGGCTGGGATCGTTTACAACCGCATTTGGGATCGTTTGAAGCCACATTTAAACTGTATTTTGGAAGTTCAAACTCGGGGCACCATATCAGTCCATTATATGGAGAAAAATGCTGAAATGTTTTTCTCAAAAAACTATTTCTTTAGGACTGAAGAAAGAAAGACATGAACATCTTGGATGACAAGGGGGTGAGTACATTATCTGTAAATTGTTGTTCTGAAAGTGGAGTTTTCCTTTAACATACAGTAAAAACAGTAATATTGTAAAATAGTATTACAATTTAAAATAACTGCTTTCTATACTAATGTATTTTAAAATGTAATTTATTCCTGTGATGCAAAGCTGAATTTTCAGCATCATTACTTCAGTCTTCAGTGTCATATGATCATCAGAAATCATTCTAATATACTGACTTGATGCTCAAGAAACATTTCTTATTATTATCAATGAAACAGTTGCACTATTTAATATTTATGCAGAAATCATGAGACACTACCATTCAAATGTTTGAGATATGTGTGTGTTTTTAATATAAATTATTACTTTTATTCAGCAAATATGCATTATAGTGATCAAAAGTGACAGTAAAAACATTTATAATAAATGCTGTTCTTTTGAACTTGTATTCATTAAAGAATCCTGAAAAAAATGTTTCCACAAAATAGTAAAGACCGGAGTAATGGCTGCTGGAAATTCAGCTTTGCATCACAGGAATAAATTATATTTTAAATTATACAATTATTTTACAATGTTGGTGTTTTTACTGTGTTTTGAGCACATAAATACAGCCTTGGTAAGCATAAACTAATAATAAATAAAGAAAGAAAGAAAATTTTAAAACATTTCAGTAGAAAATGGGTTCAAATTGTAATAGTATTTCACTATATTACTCTTTTCACTGTACTTTTGATCAAATAAATACAGCCTTAGTGGGTATAAGAGAATTAAAAAAAAAGAAAAAAAGAAAGAAAGAAAACATTTAATAGAAATGTAGGGTCTTAATTAATCCAAACTATTGACCACCAATGTACATAAGTATGAATATGGAAAATTCATTAACAATATTAAGAACTAGAATGAATTTTTGAACAATTAATATTGATAAATACTGCATTATATATATATATATTTTTTTTTTTTTAATTGATAGTGTTTCTTTAACATGGTTAGTTAATTTAACATATTAACGCAATAAGAAAAAGTTTATATTTATTTAATTTAATTTAGAGTTAGAATATTTGGTAGCATTTTACAATACGGTTCATTGCTTAACATTAGTTAACTACATTAGTTAATATTGGTGTTTCTACTGAGATTTGAGCACATAAATACTGTCACAAATCTGGTCGGTGTCCCACGGTCCGCTCACCACCAGATGTCACTCTCGCCCTATCACACACGGACTGTTGCACTACACCCCGGACTACATTCCCCATCAGCCATTGCACTTGCACCCGCGACCAATCAGCGGCGCTATAAAAACCCCGGTCTGTCCACTTGCAAACCACGGATTGTTGTATTGTTAACATTTACCTAGTTCCTTGTTCCGAGTTCCTAGTCCCCAGTGTTTTGTCTTTCCCGCCTGGTTTTCTCATTTTGACTGTCTAGCCGCCTGCCTTTTGGACTATCGCTCTTGTTTATTGGATTATTCTCTTCTACTGCCTGTGATATACCTGTCTGCTCCTGTCTCGACCCTGCCTGTACGACTATGTCTTTGTCCCGCCCATGTAATAAAAGCTCGC
>JAHKKF010479652.1:0-19607 GCA_019740295.1 Labeo calbasu | reverse complement strand
TTTTATAACTCAACCGTTTAATTTATATTAAGCCTTAAAGTTCTGCATAATTTCGTGGCCACTTAAGTGACAGGTGGATTGCTGCTGCTGTCACCACCGTCGCGGTCGGCGGGCGTAGTTTCAGAAACCAGCTCCACCCACGTCCCGCCTATTTGCCCATTTTCGATTATCCGGGAGTGACGTGCAGTGACGCGATTCCAAGATGGCGACGGCTGACTCCCGCCCACTAAAAGCTTCAAAAATGCTCTTCGGAAACCTACGGGTGACGTCATGGACACTACGTCCATGTTTTTTACAGTCTATGATCACGACCTGCCCTTCACAAACAATACAGGCAGCTGACCGGTTTAAAACTGCTTGACAACCCCTAGAACCCTAACAAAATACATATAGCGCTTTAAAACCGCGCAAACAGTTAAAGTTACGAAGAACCACAGCAAGCACATTCCATTTAGCCGTGCACCTAATACGCATGCGCACAGAGCTAAGGAAATACGGCAGCGTATTTAATACTAAAAATGTGGAAACAATAAATAAAGCGGCCACAAATGCTGCTACCGAAAGATAAATACAAAAACTATAAAATATAAACTATAATCACTTTTAAATATAAACACTATCATAAATTTAGTCTTCAATTAGTTATGTGTTCTTGCAAATACCTACTACCACACAAAAATTTGTATTTTTTTCATTAATATTAAAGCCAAGTTCATAGCTCACTATTAATTTAAAGAAACATTATAGCTCTTAAAATAGCAAGATAATATATATGGTACTGTTGTGACATTACAATTTCCACTGATAATCAGTGTTGGGGGTAATTACAAGTAACGTAAGTTACGTAATAATATTACTTTTTTCAAGTAACTAGTAAGGTAACGCATTACTTTTGAATTTCTAAGAAATTATCTGACTTACTTTTTCAAATAAGTAATGCCAGTTACTTTTTTCCCCATTTATTGATTGACAAGTCTTCTTTCGGGAATTTGGGAGTAAACATGATGTTACTGTATTCTAGACTAAATGTAAACATGCATTAATTAATTTTACTCACAAAAAACAGATTCAGTATTCCTCAAAATGAATAAAAACAAAATATGACACAACCCTGCAATTATTAAATATGTTAAATAAAACAAACATCCTTTATGTATTTAATCCCATTTTATTAACCAGTGTCTTTGCTGCTGACCTTTGATGATGAAACTCAACCATACTAATAAGCTAAAATTACTTTAGATAAACTAACATTTGTGCTTCTTTTTTTTATAGCTGAAGAGTGATCTCCTGCATAAATGTACTTTTCTTTCAGCCTGAGGTAAATTCATTTCACTTCTGGTGTAAAAGGGCTTTTACATTAGAATTGTTTTATATTAAAAACAAAGAATCAAGCCCTGCCCAGATTTAAAGTAATGCAAAAGTAACGTAACGCATTACTTTCCATAAAAAGTAACTAAGTAACATAATTAGTTACTTTTTCAGGGAGTAACGCAAAATTGTAATGCATTACTTTTAAAAGTAACTTTCCCCAACACTGCTGATAATAAATGTAGGCATATGATAAAAGCAAGCGCTAAGCTTAAAATCTTGACCAAGATGAATGCAATTTTTAGTTAAGCCCAAAAACAACAAAAGAGGAGAATATAATAATTCTACTGGTATTAAAGGAAAAGTTCACCCAAAAATGAAAATGCATTCACGCAACCAAGATGTAGACGAATTTGTTCTTCTGTTCTCCATCTGAACAGATTTGGAGAAATGTAGCATTACATCACTTGCTCACTAACAGATCCTCTGCAGTGAATGGGTGCCGTCAGAATGAGAATCCAAATAGCTGATAAAAAAAAAAAAAACATCACAATAATCCACACAACTCACAACCATGAATTATTGTATTGTGATGTAAAAAGCTGCGTGTTTGTAAGAAACAAACTTTTAACTTTAAACCGTAACTTCTGGCCAAAATACTAAAATGCCCATCCCCTGTTGCCCGTTCACATCGAAATCCATTTAGAACTGTTTTGAACTGTTTTCATTTTTAAAGGGTGGTTGCTCTGTGCATGTTTATCTCCTGATTCAGACAAGATGACTTTTTTTTCTTGAGAAAGCAATATTAAGGATAGGGGACCTTAATGATGAATTTGTTTCTTACAAACATGCAGCTTTTCACTTTACAAGATGCTAACTGATAGACTGGAGTCGTGTGAATTACTTGTGCATTATTGTAATGTTTTTATCTGCTTGATTTGGACTCTCATTCTGACAGCACCCATTCATGCAGAGGTTCCATTAATGAGCAAGTGACGTAATCCTTAAATTCCCCAAATCTGTTCCAGTGAAGAAACAAACTACATCTTTACATCTTGGATAGCTTGATTTATATCTCGGATAGCTAAAGGGTAAAATTTAGCTAAAGAATGGTAATTTTTGGGGTTAACTATTCCTAACGTGTAATGTTTTTACAGCTCAGAAGAGTCACAACACAGCAATTTAGGTCATAAATGTAAATTCCCAAATGAAATTGTTCCTGCGGTGGAACAATACATTTGACTTTGACTTGCTGTCTAGGTAGGAACTAGCTTACAAGGTTTTGAGACACAGCTACTAAAAAAAGAAGCACCCTGGCACAAATCCTCATATTTTGTAAGCCTGTTTCGTAATGCTCTCCTTTAGTCACTGCTTCCATCATTTAACACAACATTTCCGTAAACTGATGCTGTGCATAGACGTCAGGACAGATAGAGGGAGTAAGAAAGAGGACATTTTGTAAAGAGAGAGAGAGAGAGAGAGAGAGAGAGAGAGAGAGAGAGAGAGAGAGAGAGAGAGAGAGATCAGAGGAGGTGGAGACACACACATACCTATACAAGTGTTCAGTGTTGAAACGCAGGCCTTTTCGTTCATACCCAATATAACTTTCATTCCTGTCAGGATTATTATCTGTCGGACAGCTGGGATTCTGTTAGTCCTTTTTAAAAGGCTTATTTTGTTCGTTTCCGTTTCGTTCTCGTCGGGTTTCTGTTGGATCTTTAGTGTCTGGCTAGCGAGCACAGCTAACCGCAGCTAGCCGGATAAATCTCTTTCCTCGGCCTCAGGAGCCCATTACACACAAAATGGCATTAAAACGAATTCACAAGGTAAATTATTACATTCTATGTTAATTATTTTAAATTCACTAATCAAACCCTTTGGGGTTTCGTTTGAAATGTAAAAGATATAGACGTTAGCAAATGCTATGAGGATAGCAGTCTTGGTTATGAAGCTTGGCTGTTTTTGTTTTATTATTGTTATTGTTGTTATTTATTTTAATGTTGTTTGTTGTATTGTTGTTCCCTTAAAATGCCAATGCTATTGTTATTCAATTATCTATCTATCTATCTATCTATCTATCTATCTATCTATCTATGTATGTTTATCCATCCATCCATCTTCTTTTATCAATATATTTCTCTACATGTAATACCCATAATAACAAGTGCCACATTGTAATACATAAAAAAATAAATGTTTATGACATTTCTTGTATCAAAAAGGAGGAAATACTAGAATCAGATTTTACAAGGTGGATAAGGAGGATTTTATGTGGATGTATTTCCTCTGTGAGTCACATCCAGTTAAACAGAACCTTATGCGATTTCTCATGCTTGAACTCATGGTGTTGATTCAGATGAATAATATTTATGAATCATCTTGGGCACAGACCTTACTTATTGGGACAGGATTTGCCTCAACTGGTTTAGAATTAATCTTACGGGCATGTATCACAGACTTCTTATTGGTTCTTACAGGTTACTATTATCCCTTGTAATAGTGACGTTCTTTCATTTTGGTAAACGCCACAACTTCACGTCATTGCTGGAAGTTCTTCCTGGAAAGCTTCTATGAGTACTCAACACTCCAGTTAGAAATATCCGGCCCATACCAGTGTGAAGTAGTTGCACAATAGTTGTTGAACTTGGCAACGTGATGATTTTTTTCCCTGTTTCGCTGACTTTAAGAGCTTCTATGAGTTAGACTGACACAGCAGATTGTTTGTGGGCTGACTGCCAAATACTTAGTTGGTCCCACGTTTCTATGGCTTGTTACTCTCACTTCAAGCAGTTTTCAGGGCTTTGGCTTGTTTAATACGGAAATGTGAAGTATGGCAAAAACTGAAAATTGAGCTAAAAATTTTAGGACAGCAAATGCCAAGTTGGGCACACAGACGTCTGGTTGAAAATGCCAGCCACGGACCTCTGAAGTGATGGCAGGGCTGGTTTATTCCCCACACCCTCATCTGAAGTATGCAGGCGTAAAAATAGCTGCCACTCTTAGTGCCTATGTTCACACTGTCCTATATTGGTTTGCTGAATTGGTGTCATACTTTTGATTCTCAGGATGGCTCACCTCCATCTACGTCATCCACGCTACTTTGATTAAGGATGGCAGAGAATGAAATTAACTGTACTTCTTGAAACACTTGTAATTTGGTTGCTTGTGTTTAATTAAGTTAACTTTCCAACCTTGTTGTTCTTCTCATGTGGATTGTGACACTTTTTAGTTCCTAGTTTGGTTGGTTAGTTCCTCATTAGTAGCTCGGAGATCAGTCTAAGTGAATCTCAGATTTTCATACAGATTTTTAACTTTTTACAACTAAAATATGGCATTTCTGTTTAGCTTGGCTAGAAGAATTCAGATTCAACTTAAAACTACAGTGAGAACAATAACCAATTACTGTTTTTACAGATATTCATCATTTATTTAATTGTTATATTAAAATAAATAATGAAGTTTTTATTATCTTGTTGTTGGAAGACAATAATCAGGATTTGTATAAAAAAATATTGATCTGTGGTTTGATTTTTAATATTCTCTCAGGTTTAAGCAACTAATGTTCTTATAAGTCAAGTCACCTTTTATATATAATAAAATGCTTTAAATATGTAATATAATTTATATAATGCAGATTCACAGTAATCTTCAGTTCAGTAACTGTGTGAAGTTAATTAATTATGAAACAAGGTTAATTTAGTAATAAGCAGCTCTACAGAAGATAATATTGTCATTCTTCAGCTCGAGTCAGTTCAGTAACAGTGTTGATGTTGCAAAATGTGTTAATCATGAAACAAGTTCTATTCTGCTATAAATCACAGAAATTTGTTGTGTCAACTGGTTTTATATTCATAGATGTGCAACCTGTCAACGATATTATGAACCAAAAAGACAACCTGTGTTTGTTTTGATGTTTCCACCTTAGACACCCTGATCATCAAAGAAACCTCTGACCTCTATTTCCTGTCTGCTCACATGCTTACATGCACAGGCAAGCACCGCCAGAGGGTTGCCTGCACTTCACATACATGAATTCTCAGAAATGTGCTATTTTCTCAGAAGTGGTTTATATAGGCACTGTATTTTCCCATAAAGAGAGAGCGAAAGCTCTCGAACAGTAGTTATTTCCTTGTTGTCTTAATGCCTAGGTGTGGCTAGAGATCAGAGGACTGGTTTATTATGGCAACATTTGTCGTTATTACCTAAACCAGTGCTAAACCAACACTCACCTTATTGTGAACACCCATTTGACCCATTTCACCTAGAATAGTAGCCAAAGCACAAACACTGAAACCTGTACTACTGCCAAAATACCTTGGACAAGTGCTGACATGTAGGGTTTAAGTGGCCCTGGCCTTTTTTTATGATAATTCTGATAAAGATAATTAAGATTATTTTGGTATATAGTTTTTCACCACAATAGTTCAGTGTAATATGATCCTTCAGAAATAATAGTGATCTGTTGCTTAAAGGAGAAGTTCACTTCCAGAACAAAAATGTACAAATAATTTACCCACCCCCTTGTCTTCCAAGATGTTAATGTCTTTCTTTTTTCAGTCGTGAAGAATTTTTTTTTTTTGAGGACAACATTTCAGGATTTCTCTCCATGTAGTGGACTTCTATGGTGCTTGTGAGTTTGAACTTCTAAAATGCAGCTTCAGAGGGCTCTAAACAATACCAGCCACGGAAAAAGTGTCTTATCTAGCAAAACGATCAGTTATTTTCCAAAAAAATGTAAATGTATATACTTTTTAACCTGTCTAGCCGTGTACTCTGTGTATTCCGGTTCAAAACAATTAGGGTAGATTGAAAAACTAGTAAAAGGCGTTTGACCTTCTTTGCACGTTCACTTTGTAAACACTGGGTCGGTACTTCTGCAGCAATGTAGGACGATTTTGAAGTTGGAGGAGAAAATGAGATGGATTATATAAAAATATATTTCCTTAATTTACCACTGGCTACTCTCTGCTGTCTCAGGAGATGACATGTCTCTGTGTAGCTTCTCTATGTGCAATTCGCAACCTCTAGCGCTGCTAAAATGTACACACTGCACCTTTAAAATGACCTGTGAAAGTCATTAAATGAAAAAAAAAGGAATTATTACTGGGCCATAACGTCTGTAAAACAGGTACAAATATGACCCACATTCCAGAAGGAAACCAAAGGAACATTGTGCTCAATCAACCTCTGTTGATGTTCTTCGTAAAGTTGCTTTAAGATGACAGAACTGTCAGATTCCTGCCTATGGTTTTTCCAGAGTGAAGAAATCTGTCAGTATTCAGAACAGTGAGGGTGAGAGTGAGTGAAATTAAAGCATAATCTGTCCACTGTTCCCATCTAATCCTGATGACACATGAGTCTCCGCTTTGATTGTTCTCTAGAATCAACAGTTCGGGCCTCTGGGATAGAAGAAGCCATCTAGTTGTGACAGTTCATAAATTGCATTATCTGTCTGGGAGAGGAATGCATCAGTGTAAAATCTGGATTGAAATGAAAGGCCTCATCAAGTCTGTTTCCTACAGAGACATCTTAGATTTCAGCTGCTTAAGTGTCTAAATGTGGATGTAAATAGAACCAGTTAAATGACACAATGACTGATAATGTACTTGGAGTCCAAATCAGATTGCTCATCCAGCAAATTAAAAGAGTCTATCAATCAGAATATGGTACAACTGGGTTATTATAACTTGTGTCATGTCTCACTTATGACCTGATCGTGCATACGACTCATTATAAAAACCTACATTTTTAAATTAGTCATTTTCTACATAACATTATAAAGCAGCTGTTCAACTATGTCGATTCCCACCATGATGACTGAATGTTTGCCTTGTATAGAAGCCTAAAAAAAGTAATTGTGACTTTACCTCACAATTTCGACTATTCCCCATAATTGTCATAATTGTGAGATATAAACTTCGTATTCTAACTTTTTTGTCTTGCAATTTCAAGTTTACACCTTACAGTTCTGAGCTTGCATCTTGTAAGTCTGTCCTTTTTTCCCTCCCTCTGAATTCTGGGTTTACATTTCACAATTTTGACCTTTTCTATTAATTCTAAGTTTACATCTCGCAATTGTTTTTGTTCAGCTACAAAACAACAAATCTAACCGCCAAATAACATCTTGCAAGTTTACATCTCACGGTTATCAGTTTTTATTTTACAATTCTGATTTTATCCTGATATTTTGGATTGCGAAATATAAACCCGAAATTGTGAGAAAAAATGTAGCAATTACCTTTATATTTATTTATTATTTTAAATCAAGAAAGAAGCTTAAAGAGCCTTGTGTTTTGCTTGCATAGATTGCCTAAAACTAAGCAGTTTAGTTAGTTATTTAAGAAGAATTGGTTGTACAAGATTTTAAATGGCCCAGTGGTTTTATTTTTGCAAGTTACAAGTACTCTTTCATATAATATAAGGTTATAAAACTGCACATAAGAAATGAAAAAGCATAACCAAATTACGTAAAAGGGATATTTTACCCTAAAATGACAATTTTTTTGTAACAAAATTCCCGTTAAAATAGATTTAGATTAGGCATAGAATGTCACAATGCAATATCAGATACATTTTATACACGTTATACATTTCTTTTAATAATTTGTATACCATTTTTGACCCACTTTTTATACAGTAGTCAACATTTGAAGTGCAATACGGGAAAAAAAAGAATATGGGGGCAATTCAAAGAGTTTATCTTTTTGATATTTTGCCTCAGGAATGAAACTGTATGGGTGGATGAAATATGACATAGTCGAGTGGATTACTAGAATTTATTTTGAAAGCTTCTGTGCAGTACTGATGCATCTCTCTCTATTTCCTCTCTCTCTCTTTTTCTCTCTCTCTTTAGGAACTGACTGATCTGGGCCGGGACCCTCCAGCACAGTGCTCAGCAGGACCGGTTGGAGATGACTGTGAGTTATTTCACTCTTTGTTTTCATTACATGCCTCAGAGAATGTCACTGAACTCACCTTAATTAGACATTTCTTTTTTTTATTTGCAGTGTTTCACTGGCAAGCAACAATTATGGGACCTGTAAGTGGATATATATTCTTATTTGCATATGCATATTAATGATGAATTGTGACATTTATTTGTATTGTTTTACCACTGCATTCACTATCAGGTAACGTTGCTCTGCTGTTTGGTTTTTGTTCCTTTTCAGAATGACAGTCCATATCAAGGGGGTGTGTTTTTCTTGACCATTCATTTTCCTACAGACTACCCTTTCAAACCACCTAAGGCAAGAATAATTAACTATTTAAACAAGGTTGTTCTAGCTGTAAGATTGACATTGTAGTCAGACACCACCACGGAAACCTGCTGATATATTCTGAGGATGTACAGTAAAATTTCAGTGGTAGGTTTGAAATGTATGTGGTCTGATTGTCCGTTTCATCCTCTGATTTATAGGTTGCATTCACGACAAGAATTTATCACCCAAATATTAACAGTAATGGCAGCATCTGTTTGGATATTCTAAGGTCGCAGTGGTCTCCTGCGTTAACTATCTCTAAAGGTGAGCCAACATAAAATAATGTACCTTTTTCGTAGAAGTCTTTTTGTGGAATCACCAAGATGTGTACTAATAATGTTTATGTCATGTGCCAACCCTTTCTCTTCTTTCTTTTGCAGTTCTATTGTCCATCTGCTCACTGTTATGTGATCCAAACCCAGATGATCCATTAGTGCCAGAGATAGCACGTATCTATAAAACAGACAATGAAAAGTAAGTATGTTTGCGTATTTTAATCCTTATATATGAAAACATTTATATAAATATGATTTATATAAAATAGAGATGCCTTTTAGGTAGTGTAAAGTGCTAGTGTGATGTCTCCTCTCAGGTATAATAAACTAGCCAGGGAGTGGACAGAGAAATATGCCATGTTATAGGGTGAGCAAGGCATTATGGGAGAGTGTCTCTGTGTGAGCATGAAAGACTTGCTAATCTCTGGACGTCACCAGGTTGCAGTACTGTTGGTCACTGGTTGGCATTCCTACCACTGGGTGTGCTAATGTTATTGATGGTCTTCATAACTGGATGCAGCTTTTGAAATTTTTATTACACATGAGATCATTCAGAAATACAGTGGAGATCAAAATAAGAGAAAAACCTTTAATTTCCTACATTTCAAGGTCACTGCTTAGTCCTGTTTGAAGTTATCCTAAGAGAAGTAGAAGGGCTGTTTTTAAGCGTATTTCTTAATTAATTGAATTCTGAAGCACAGTTTAAA
This sequence comes from Labeo calbasu, assembly GCA_019740295.1. Lineage (NCBI taxonomy): Eukaryota > Metazoa > Chordata > Actinopteri > Cypriniformes > Cyprinidae > Labeo > Labeo calbasu. Next base: position 10,055 of record JAHKKF010479652.1, on the reverse strand, counting down.
AAGAACTGTGATTAAAATTAGAGAACACTTGCAGATACCTCCAAGTTATGGGTGTTAATCAGGCACCTGGTGCTAATTTCCTTATTTATATGACAAACCCTATTTAACTGCCAGCATTGCTGCAGTTTTAACTGCGATTGCAAGATGAAATTCTGCGACAGGAGCTTGTCCAAATGAAAGCCAAATAGATGACCCTTTCACCCACTGCAAGAGAAGCTAGTCATTCCAAATCTGTAATTCTCGAATATTGCAGGTTTACAATGACACATTTATTCAAGTCCCCCAAAAAGGCTGGTCGTCTACTAGGGCTGGGCGATATGGCAAAAAATTACAATTATTTTTTTTAGAACGTTTGGCCAATTCTCAAATTTTTTTTAACTAGTCTATTTGAAAATATAACTACAACATGATTCAAGTAACTTTTTCTTAATTAACCCTCTAGTTGAAAAAAGTTGAACATCTTTGCAGAAAAGGTGCATGAACTTAAACTACATCTTGTACAAACTTGTAATTCAAGTTTAAGGTACTTTTAGGTAATAAGGTAATTTAAGGTAATTCAAATTCAAAGTGACTGAAGGTATATCACCAGTAGACTAAACTTTTTAAGTTCTGTAAAAACAATGAACAGCAGCGTTCAGCCTGTCACCATGATGCAAACATGAAATATCAGACATAAAGTTTTTTCATTCGATTGCGCTGCTTTTCCATAGTTTTTTCTATGTAAACATGGACACATTTGACTGCACTCGTGCCTCTTGCAGCAATGCATGAAACTGCATTCTGAAAACGCAGAGCTTAAGTTAAAAGAAGTTCACTCCCATCTTCTTGCACATTTTTGCTATTCCACTGCTCATGTCGCGTCTTTGTCAACACAAAAGTGCATTCTGTGTGAATGGTGCTTAGCGATATGAGCGCATCACACGTGAACTGTCTAATTCTAATGTATTTATATTCAACATCGTGATTTCTTGATTTCTTAAAAATAAAATTGTGGCAAAACATTAAATTCGAATTAATCAATAAAATCTGAAAAAACGCCCAGAACTATCATCCACGGAAGACAAATGCACAAAAAGACAGGATAATGTAGAGACTCTCAGTGGGGAATGGGTTCAACACTGCAGCTGGAATTGCATGCCAGTTCAGCACTGAACAGGGTAAGGATCTGTCTCGCCATGTGCAGAGAAGTCGGACTGAAGGTGCACTCTGCACCTCTCATCAGCAGAAAGAATCAAAAGGCTAAGCTCACCTTTGCTGAGGAGCATATTGTGTGGAGAGAGAACTGGTCCAAAGTTCACTTTAGTGATCAGAGCAAGTTTAATTTATTTGGGTCTGAAGGGAAACATTTTGTTTGGCATCAAACTGAGGAAAGACTGAATCCCGGGTCAGTGAAATGTGGAGGAGGAAGTGTCATGGTTTGGAGGATGTTTTCTGCAGAAGTTGCCGTCTTATACAGATACATGGCAGAGTGAATGCAAATTATCAGAACCTTCTTCAGCAACATGCAGTTCCTTCCCTGCAAGCATCTCCCAGTCAGCCTCTGACAATGCCTCTGTCATACTGCAAAACAAATAAAGCAGTTTGTTGAGGCTAAGAACACTGAAATAATGAAATGGCCAACCCAGAGTCCTGATCTAAGCTTGACTGAAAATCCTGGATGACAAAATTATGCCTAAGAAACCAACTACAGTTACCAAACTATGGAAGAGACTGGAAGAATACTGGACTGTGATGGAGATGTGATGAAGTCATTCAAAGCAAGAGCCTCTACTTATTTCTGAAAGCTGTAACCCTCCAAAATTTTTTGTTGTAATCTTCTTTCGGCTACAGTGGTTACTGTTCTCTAATTTTGATCACTGTGTTTTCCACAAAATAAAGTTGTTGGTTTTTTTTAATGCCTTGGATATTTTGCCAAACACATTAGTAGATCACTGGAATACCTACAGCTAATATTCCTTCAAGTTTTAAGCGATAAGTTAACAATACTTCAGGAAAAAAATCAAGTATTTATAGATTGTTCTCTAATTTTGAGCTCCACTGTAAATGCAGCCCTAGCAAGCATAATAGACTTTTTTCAAAGCATTAAAAAAATCTTACTGACCCCAAATTATTTGAATGGCAGTGTATAGGTGAAATTAATATTGTGCATGGGACAGGTTTGCAGATGAACTAGAAATTAGAAATGTTCACCTAGAATGGTGTTTTTCCTGCAGAATGTTTATTTGGTTTTTATCTAATTCATTTCTATAAAGAAGTGGCTCTTACACATACCAGCCACTTATGGCGCATTTATGTTTTTTAATTTAAATGGTTTTATTATAGGCTTAATGACAAAAGGTTTAGTTGAGGAAACCGTTCAGGCTTTCACTAGTACTAAGGTAAACAACAGAAGTAATGTTTGGAGTTGCAGTGTAAAAGTAAAGAGGATGCCACTGTGTTTGACCTTGAGCCGTCTCTGTACTCTGGTGTTTATGTTGGCGAGAGCCAAGTTGGCAGACGGTCCGCTTACCCAGCATGCGTGACACTGCCTCTGCAACAGCGTTTGCGCCAATGCCACATTTAATTTCTCTTTCTTTCTCTGTCTCTCACACAGGTACAACAGAATAGCTCGGGAATGGACTCAAAAGTACGCCATGTGATACCTGAAGAACATCAGACCAATCTGTAGTATAGCTGGAAAAAAAACTTTTTTTTCTTCCCCCCAATGAATTGACAGTTCCCCGTGTATTCAGACCATATCAGTTTTGCTCGGTTATTTTGACCCCTTTAACCTTCATTCACATGCTGTAAAAAAAGACCACAACATTGCAAAGATCACAGACTTTATGTTCAGAAAAATGCTCGTGTCAAAGAAGCATGTTTTAACTACGAGCTCACCCATTTTTTATTGAGATAAGAAAAAGATAAAAAAAAAAACATAACTAAGGTGAAACCATCGAAAGCTTCTGACTCACGCCACTGGCTAGAGGTGCTATTTAAGAAAAAGAAACAACGGTGCCAGCGTACCTCGAAAAGTCGATCTGTTGCTCGGTTGGCCTACATGTTTTTATATGCTTTTACAATAGCAATGAGAACTATGGTCTGTGAAATATATTCTTGCTTATAACTGACTGTTTCTTACCAAATCAGTCACGTCATTGTATCAGCAGTTACGAAAAATATATATTTTGCATGTTAATGGAACAATTAAAGTAATTGGTCTGTGGTCTGCCAAAAATGAATATCTGCAGACGATGTTAAGCGAATACATGTCCACTTTTAGAGTCTGAGAACTTATTTTGTTACTCCTTTTCTCTCCTCTTTTTGATGTTTTTAGAATGGGGAGCTATTAGTTTGTCTATCCTCCTAAACACTGTTCTCTCATTGCACTGAAAATATGTGATTGGAAGCTCTCAATGGATGACCGATCAACTAATAGCTCTACTAGCTGTTCATTTTGTTTGCTCAATAAAGTTGCTAAACTATCATTTGCTGTGTTCTTCTGCAGTGCCTCTGAGAAGTTCATCAGAATTGTGCTTGATTCAATCCACTGTTTTCAATGTCGTATGGCAAGCCGTTTTTAGCCTAAAATGTATTTTCTTGCCATAATGTCTGGGACATTAATCTGGTAAAATAACGTTAGATGAATGGACTGAATTTGACACTAGTTGTTGGACCCATGTTTCTAGATCTCTCTGAGATCTCTCAACAACTGCTGGACTATAATTAGTTCTCTGAAGGAGGAACCCCCATTTGTGAGGTGAATAGCAACTTAAACCAACGAAGTTGTCGTTGATGTATGTGTGGACAGATGTAGAAGAGCGGCCATGTTCAATAAGCAGTTTATTGGTTTTAAATGCCCTTACTTAAAAATTAGTTAAAGCAATCATTTTTACGTATAAGTTATTTTAAAACTTTTTAATATTTGTGACCCTGGACCTTAAAACAAGTCGTAAGTAGCACGGGTATATTAGTAGTAATAGTCAAAAATACATTGTATGGGTCAGAATTATCGATTTTTCTTTTATGCCAAAAATCATGTTCCATGAAGATACTTTGTAAATTTCCTACCATAAAAATATCAAAAGCTAATTTTTGATAAGTAATATGCATTGCTAAGAACTTCATTTGGACAACTTTAAAGGCAATTTTCTCAGTATTTTTATTTTTTTGCACCCTCAGATTCCATATTTTCAAATAGTTGTATCACACATCAGTGGAAAACTGATTTTACAGCTTTCAGATGATGTATAAAGCTCAATTTCAAAGAAATTTACCCATATGACTGGTTTTGTGGTTCTGGGTCACATTTATAGTTAAATCTCGCAGAAACGTGCCCAGTTCCACAGTGGAAAAAATATGAATTATATTACAGGAATACCTATACTAGAAGGCATGATGGTAGTATATGAATATGTATTTGTGTATGTATGTAATGATGTAAATGTAAAGTACCCTGAAGTACTTTTTGGAATCTGATTACACAATCCGATTAATTTGAACCTCCATCAGATCGGCCTGAGAGACATGTAAACCATTTTAGATTCTTTTTGTTTTCGTGTTCAAATATGGTATTGGGTTCTTCCACAAGTGGGCGCAAGAGCACGTTTACGAACGCAAGACATGTTGAACATAAGTTACGTCACAGGGAATTTCCAGTAAGGAAGTCAAGCTGTCTATTCAAACGATCGCGTTGATCTCGACATGATTTACTGTGACCATTAGCGACAGGCGATTAAAATCGATTCAACGATCTATCGATCTGCCTTTAAACCTCACTGGATCTTCTGCATATCCATGTCTAGCAGACGCAACCACCATCCTGAATAAGGAACCTGCCTTGAACTGACTTTCTCTCAGCTTACATTAGTTGACTTCAGCGCAACATGGAGACATAAGTTTTAACCAGTAAGAAAACCTGACTCTGAATCTCAGATCCCAGCTGTTTGATGTTGATTCTGAATTTTGGATATCTACCAGGAAAGGTAAGCAGTCTCGTAGATCCAGCCATGCTTGTTGTCTTTGAGTTGCCCATGTTGCCATCTAAAGGTTGTTGTGATACTTTGTATCAAGTGCTGCTGAACTTCCTACTTCTGCCTCAGAGGCCAAATGCACATTTCAGCTATCAAGGACTTTTGATAAGTTAGTTTGGGTGAGTACGAACACCTCGTGATGCACATTAATATGTTTTTGCTGGAAGTTAGTCACGACCTGACAGTAGAAAGCTTGAGTGAATGATATGTGTTGTGCTGACTGTGTCAAAATGTACAAATACAGTATGTTTGGGCATCAAGGCGCGTTCGGTCCGAACATCCGGAGTCGATTACAATAGAAGTTCTGTTCGAACAGAACTTTTCTGATGTTCCAAACGCGAAGTGATGCACGTCTGGTTTGTTTTAGATTAGCGGACATCTATTAAATAGATGTCTGGGTTTGTTGTCATTCAGTGTTCATTCCAATAACGCGAATGTTCTAAACCATCAAATGATTTGCTCACTGAGTTTGACTCGTTCAGTGACCGTTTCTGTTGATCACAACACCAGTAGGTGGCGAGACAAATGCGATTTTTTTTGTTTTGCTGAGTGATTCACTTGATCTTTCACTCAACCCATTACCTGCAAATGACAACAAAAAGATGCGTAAAAACAGCCGTGCAAGATTTTTTACATAAAAAGAAAACAATAGTAGTAACGTTAATAGCTTCCCTACATCATTTTGGCTGTGCACATATAACTCTGACTGATTCGATAAATGCGTGTTTATTCACAGACTACACTTGAATACTATTTTCTTGTGCAATATTCAGGCTGTAAAGACAGGAAACAACTTTAAAGCAGAGTTGCTTCTTAATGTAACGAAAATTGAAGTCGACCTAGAACGATTCATTTAAAAGATTCGTTCAAAAACACAAATTCCCTAACAAACAAAACACCTCTAGTGATTGTGTAACCACTAGCGTTTCGCTTCACTGACTACTTTTGGACAGAAGAATAAGAATAGAGGGTTTGCACCACTGATCTATATAATAACTATATAATTCTCAGAGGTTAGCGCTTATTACATTGGCCAGTTACCCGGATGCGCGGTCGTATTGGAGATACTCAGACGTAAACAACAGCATTGATTGCATGATTAATGTACTACTGAATACGTCCTTCTGCGAATTTACGCTGTCTAAACCACGAAAAAGACGTGTGGAAGCCGATAAATCGTATAGAGAAGGACTAAGTAAGCAGGAAAGGACGCAATTGTTTGACAAACTGAAGTTAATAGGTGGTAAATTTACATACAAGCAGTATTATTTAAGATGTTAGCCTAATATTAAACCTACCTGACCGGAAATGATAAGAACAAACACAAATATTGTCAAGATTCTTGCCCTGGAAATCCTGGTTCAGTTTGGCCAACCACAAATTCCTTTTGTTCCTCAGCCAGTTTTTTGCACTCTTCTCCTTGATTTATTACAACTTTTGGCAGTACTCCAAAGCCCAAAACATAACAATGATTGAGCATTTCAGCAGCAATAATCATCAAAAATTGTGCGTTCTGTTCGGTTCAGTGTTTCAGTTACGTTCTGTGCCGCCAATATGACCAATTGATGAGGCGTCATATAAATACTCTATACAAATATGAAATGTGAATTAATTAGCTTTACTTTTCTCTGCAGGAATCATGGCTGGTGAGGATCCATACCATTCAGGGGTGAGGGAATCTTTTCTGCAGTGTTTGTAAACACCTAAAGTCACAATTGTCATTTAAAATTACTTAACTTAAGTAACATATTTCTGAGTATTTTGTCTTTGGCCTAAAGTAAATCGGTTCAGTTTTGATTTCATGTTGACTTTAGGCTTTGGTTGCTACTTTCTAATTTATTTATGAAAATGTTTATTGTCATGATAGCTGATAGCAGACAGATAACATGAAGCTCATGTCTTGTAATTGTCAAGATAAACAGAGACCACAGAGCTTTTTGTGTTGCATGTTTGTAACCTTCGAAGGCATATAATCCTGATAGTAAATGATTAAATTTGAAGCAAGACATATTAATTGGTCTAAATACCACAGCATCACACAGGAAGTGTCTCTTAGAAAGCTGAGGAGGTTTTCCTTTTTCCTGCCTTCTGTGGTTGATATTTCACCCATAACACAGTGCCAAATGAAGCTGTACGCTATAGTTGTTCAGTTTTGTATTCACATGTAAGTCATATTACTGCCTGTCTGTCCACACAGACTACAGTGATGCATCTTACACCTGTGCCAGACTCCTAAATTCATACTCTGTCCTTATGCAACACTGAAAAACCCTTTGTGTTTATGACACAAAATCATGGAGCTGTTTATAAATATGTGAAGCTTTGAAAATAGTTACCATTTACCATTTTATGATGTTTATGTTCTGGTTAAGCTGTTATTTTGAAGAACCTACATATTGTGCATGTGTGTCTCATTGTTTTTTTTTTTCTCTCTCTCTGAAGTACATTGAACAAATTGACCCGTTCAGAGACGAAACGATGTGGATGACCATGGACTCGTCACCGTTTACGGGCATCCACAACAATAATGTTATGAGGACAGGTAAGAGTTTTTTGAGTTTTCAGATTTTTCGTCCAATCAAGGTCTTGATAAAATAAATTGCTGAACTTTGCAGAATGGATATGGCAAGACTAGCCTTTGTTCCCCTTTTTCTTCTTGCTTTATTCCTTTCTCAAGAAAACAGTCACTCTGCAGTAAAAGGTCAAAACACAATAACCTGTTCTAGAGAAGTGCAGACAGAAAATCCCAGAAACCTCTTACATTCCTTGGTTTAGTGACGTCATACACTGTCATATAGTCGTATATTGTGTAGGATGGCACTACGTGAGCTGATCTATTTTTTCCCCATACTTTTCACTTCCTCATTGGATTACAGAGACATAACTGAAAACCATGAACGGTTCTTCACCACCATGTGGTTGCATGAGAAACCTCTCTGAGATAAGTGCAGTTTTGGGGCTGGCACCTTTCAACACGTGCTGTTGATCTGAGCACAGTAAAACTGTAAATCTGTACAGTTTGGGTTAAAAAAAAAATACCTCTACTTTGAACGAAAGACTATAATTTAAAGGGAGAGTTCACCCAAATATAGAAATTCCAAACCTGTATTGCTTCTGTGAAACAAATGAAAGTCCATGGGTTGGAAAAATGAGAAATTTAGTGTTACATTTAGTGTTGCTCACCAGCTGATCTTATGCAGTAAATGGATGTTATTAGAATGAGAGGGTAAACGTCAGTTAACATTTTGTGTGTTTATAACAAATGTATCCATTGTTAAGGTGTTTTAACTTTAAATTTTCCCTTAATGCCAAAATGTAAGTCTGTCATCCATAATAACACTTTCTCCACCAGCTTATTTGTTTAGAGTGGCCATATTTCTCTCCTGATTCAGACAGTAGTATTATTTATAGAGGACTTGCATTTTAGCCAGAAGCAGCAATTTTAAGTTAAAAAACTTCTTAATAATTGATTGTTTTTTATTGCAAACATGCATCTTTTCACTTCGCAAGATATTAATTGATGGACAGGGGTTGTGTGGATTACTTATTTTTGGATTATTGTGATGTTTTTATCAGCTTGATTTAAACTCTGACGGCACCTATTCGCTGCTGAAGATCCATTGGTGGGCAAGATGTAATGCTGTATTTCTCCAAATCTGTTCTAATGAAGAAACAAATTCATCTACATCTTGGATGGCCTGCCAATTTTGGGTTCATTTAGGTTTCTATCACATGTGGTTATAAGCAGCAAGAAATCACTTAGCATCATTTATTTTCAGTGAGAGGTGGTAAAAGCAACGGAACTGTTAGTCAGAACAGAGTTTCTTTATTCAAGCGTGCATTAACAATGTGGAAATACTAGAGATACAGTTAGCAATTTAGGTCAGGTAGAAACATCAATTATTTCTTTGTTTTAAAAAGGTGTGTTCTATCTGACAATTAAATAATGGATTGCTATTTTGATTTCAATGCACCTGTGGTTTTGACTTCTGCTTTAGCCTTGAGACAAGAAAAGAACAGATGAGTAATGTTGGAAATACGAACATGTCGTCATCAAACCAACTAAAGTACCTGTGCCTGTCATATCATAAATGCTCATAGATACGGGTTCCATTTCGTAATGTCAGTATATTGGGTAAAGTGGACACATTGAAGCTGTGCTGTAAAAAGTTAAATTGTGCAAGTTTAGCAGCTGATTGATTTAGCTGCGCTTCACCAAGGATGTGGTCTCAGTCCTTGTAGTGCACAGGAAGAGGAAGAGGCTTGCGCTTCTGTGGAAACACGTGGTGCAGCAAGAGCTCTGGCCCTGAAATATCTGCAGAACACCCGCCTCTCAGCGAATGCTCTGATGTGCTTGACGGCCAGAAAGTCTGCAGGATGAGATTGAATATTAATCCTTCTGATTTTCCAACACCTGGTTGAATTAAATTACTTTTGAGGCCATACAGATTGTCATGGTTGCTTATATTTCTGTTTGCATTCTCTAATCGAATGAGTTCCTTTTTGTTATAAAATACAAAGCGAGATATTAGACACAGTGTTCATGCTGCCCTTTTACTTTTTGATTGCTTTGTGTGAAGAATAGATATTTAAGTTGTTATTCACTGCAGTTCACAAAATATGATGCTTTCAAATATTCAGGATCAATTTTGGCTTAAATAATGCTAAACAACTTTGATTGTTTTTGGTTTTCTGTTTTAAAGCTTATTATGATCTAGAAAGTACACTGCCCTCCTAAAGTTTGGATACACCCCTGGTAAAGTGTGGTTTTGGACGATATCGGCATAAATCCTTATCATTTTTTGGTGCAAATACATTAAAGTAACTTGACATTATCATTGAAGACCAGCAATAATAATTTTCATTTTGATTACATAATAATGGCAATGTATACATGTCAAAGTCAGACCTTTGCCAGCTGTGATGCCTGGTTACTGGTTTAAACTTGCCCAGGTTTTTAAAAGATTTTTGGGTCAGCACACCTTAATAGCTTCAACAATTGATTGCCAATTAAGTTTAGAATACAATGAATTTAGGCCCAGA
>JAHKKF010479639.1:0-10473 GCA_019740295.1 Labeo calbasu | reverse complement strand
TTAGATTTTAATTTATATAACAATTTATTTGAAACATCTTTTGTAATATGTCTTTTCTGTCACCTTTGAACAATTTAATGGATCCTTGTCGAACAAACGTAATAATTTATTTAAACCAAAACAAACAAGCAAAAATAAATAAAAAATTTACTGATCCTAATTATCTTGATTCATAATGTATAATCAGTTTTTTTTTTTGTTTGTTTACATTTTCAGATTTACAGCTATATTTTAGCACATATTTTATTATACTGTATATGATTTTTATTTTAGAATTTAATTAATGTAATATTTATATTAATACATTTTGATGTGTTAATATAAATATGTTTAAATATACACACATTTATACTAGGGCAGATCATGATTAATTGCGATTAATCGCTTCCAAAATAAAAGTTTGTTTACATGATATATGTGTGTGTACTGTGTATATTTTTATTATGTACGTATAAATGTACACAAATACATCCATATGTTAAAAAAACATTTATATATTCTTGCATATAACTTAAATTATATATAAATATAAATATTTTATAAATAAATATTTTTATATACATAATAAATATACACAGTACACAAACATATAGCATGTAAACATAAACTTTTATTTTTGGATGCGATTAATTGCAATTAATCGTTTGACATCCCTAATTTTTACACTTTAATTAAATTTCCTGCTTAAACCCCCTATAATAATAATAATATCCAGTTTTGTGTATCCAGCATATCCCTAATGTCCATTTTAAATCCTTAGTTCAACATCATGCTGAGTCATCAGAATCAACAGTGAACATTAGTCGATTCCCACATGTGATTCTCTTGAGATGTGTTATTTTCTTTCAGCACATGAGTGGCTGTTAACAAACTTGCTGCCCATGAAGAGCGTCTCAAATGAGTCTCTAACAAGGCTCTATTTTAGTATCGAACCATGACGGCAGCTCAATACGTTTCGAGCCACATCCCTTTAACTATTTCATTAGCTTGTTTTGTTCCTTTTCATGTGTCCTGACAACCACGTTGCATTTCACACGCAGGGTCATCGGCGCATGGTGTGCTGCTCAGCCTGGAACGAGGAGAACCAAGCTTGCAATCTGTTCACCTGTGGCTTCGACCGCCAGGCCATCGGCTGGAACATCAACATCCCTGCCCTGCTGCAGGAGAAGTGACACGCTTCACACGTACACGAGCTTAACGCGGCCCATCCACGTAATCACGACTGAACACATTCGTCAGTGCCACACCTGCAGTAGATTTTAAATGAACACATTCACGTTGTGTGTGATAAGACTGACTTTTTTCGTCCCAGTTGACGTCTACACTCACTGTCCCGCGGTAATCATCCCGTCACGCCTTCTGGTGTGTGTGGAAGACTGAATTTCATGGATATTCTGCATATCTAGTCCTGCGCTGTCTGCTCTGAGGTCATATAGTGTGGTGAACTTCCTCCCAGTCTTGTTACCCCGTTTTTACATGTTTGCATGAAACTGCGACTCGTGAATCCTGCGAGACCGGGACGTTGCCGAAACGTTTGTTCATGGCCTGCCGCTGTTACATTCACTTTAGTGGTATTTTTGTTGTGCAATGTTCTTTGTACAGATGACTTTTATTTTATGATAGCATTTTAGATTTTTTTTTTTTTTTTTTGGTTAGTTTTGTATAGAGTTCTGCTTTGGCTTTTTATAGAGATGGAAAAAGAAACGTAGAGCACTCTGCCTTTGTGAACGGAAATCGGCAACCGCATTTACGGATCCGCACCTTCTTGATGTTCTGATTGCCGTTCGAGCAGCCAATCAGTATTGCCACAGTCCATTTGCATGACAAACCCACCTCTCTTGTCAAATATGTGAAGCAAAATGCTGTATAATTGCTGTGTAATCTTGTTCACCCTATGAAAATGACAAAAAAAAACGTATTGACTGTTTATGAAGCCCTGCGTTTGATGTTCACTTCCATTTCAAGGGCTTTCAAGTCATGTAGAAGTAAATATTGAATCAACGCATCTGAATTCAGAACAAGTTGCTCACTGCTGTCGTTTTTACATGGAAGAGTTGTTTGCCGCAGTGAGTTTTCGATATTGTAATACTCGTCGATAATCATCGGACCAAATGTCGATGCCTTGCTCAGAGTGATCTGCTGACGCTTGAAAGGCTTTCTGATGTACTTTGGACTTCTTGTAATGTGTGAACCACTGTGCATAGCCGTATCTACAGAAACCTCGCTTGAATGACTTTCGACATTCGTCAATAATCCTTAAATGGAAGCTCTTTCATCAGTGTGTTACAATTGGTATCGTTACTGCATTACCAGGCTTTCACCAAACTACTTTGGACTGTGCTAAAAGACTTGGTGGAAAGTGTCAGTTCTTTTCACGTAGGCAGTCCGTTAGGTCTAACAAAAAGATGTTTATTATGCGATGTGTATTTGTGTGGCGTCCATGTTTAATGGACTGTATTTGACTTTAGAGTTAAAATGTACGCAAAGATGCATAGAAAACGCTCATCTTTTATCCAGCTGTCAACAATGCATATGACCCATCAGAACGTCCTTTAAAAATGAGTCTGATCGCCAACATTTTAGTTGTCTTAAACTTGATAGAATGTTCTGTGGGGTATTCTGTATTGAGCCATTTCACTTTTTATTTGAGAGCAACTTAATTTGCTGTATTGGAGAAACATATTGCATCATGTAATGATAATGTAGAGATATAGAATCAAAATCATTCACTGCTGGGCTTCAGAATAAAGTGAAGATGTCTTTGAACAGTCACACTGTTTTGATTGAGAGAGAAAAAAATATATATATATATACATATATTTATATATAAATTTTATATATATATATATATATATATATCAGAGGTTGCATTTTGACAATTTCGTAAAAATTCCGTCATTATTATTACCACTCATTTTAATTTTCATATTTTAATTATAATAACACATTTAATTGCTTTTATTTTTGTTCACATTTTCATTTTTAATTATGAACCTACACGACGATATAGGCTTATGCAAAAGAACAGATGAACAGAGAGACTGCATAACGTTTCATGTTCAACACCACACCCTGCAGTGACAGCGATTTTAATAATTCTCATTTTTATGAACCAATATCAATTTGTAAATCCTAATCAGTCTTTTGGTCTATGCTGTTTGTTTTTGGTTGATGAATGAACAGTACATAGTGCACCTCCCATCCAATAAATCGCAATAGGCTAAGCTTTTGATTTGAAACTGAGTCTCAGATTTCAAATTTTGTCCATTTCATTAGGAAATTCAACCAATAAATACCGTTTTGGGGCTCTTTAATGTGGCGTGATAGGTCGTTGTAGCTGTGTACTCGCCTGTGCATAGGAAAACATTCGTGACAGTTTCGTTTTTGTTCTGGAGCCCTTGCTCTGCTGCTACACTGGAGCGCACTCGCTACCAACTGGACAGGGGTGGGAATTACAGTTACAAATTACAATAGATCACCCTCGTGTTATCTGTCAAAGTGACAGACAGCCTTCAGATTTTTCCGTCACTGATAAAAAAAATTCCGTCAGTGACGGACAATATTCGTTTTTTTGAAAAGTATTATTATTATTATTTTTTTTTTTAACAGCACAACAAACAGAATCAAGTCAAAGCATAACACAACATTTGTTTTTATTCACATAAACATTCACTTTTCACCTTAGCAGCATATGCTTTTGGGTTAAAATGTACACTTTATTGAGAGATATCTTTAGTATTCTTTTCATTTTCTTTCTTGTTTTTTTTTTTTTTGTACAAATTTTTACAAAATGTACAGTCATTAGTACAATATTGCCATTCAATCATGCCTTACGACTGAATTACTTAAGATGTAGTTTTGTCTGGGGCTTTTAATGTTTCTGTTGTGATGAAGAAAAAGTTCAACCCAAACATAAAATGAATGTTGCAAACAAAAAAAAAAAAAAAAAGTGAAACACTAAAATAACCAGTACATAGAAGACACGTGCATTAACAGTCTTACCAATTATGTAGGTTTCAAACTGGGTTGTCAGTGTGGTGGAAATACTACGAAACCGATCGTTCCATTCAACTTTCCCAATTTTTGGGAATAAAATAAATCCAGAGAACAGAAAGAAGCCAAAGGTAGGTAATGCTGGGTCACACGTTCAATCTGTAAGTCTCACCATCGTTCTATTGATATTCTATTTCTATTAGTAGACAAAATTAGCACATTTAAGCCGGGATGGATTCGTAGATTAAAAGAATATATAGCGTCAGACATTAAACAGGGGGCAGAGAAAACCTTAAATATATTTGCAACCACTAGGTGTCCCTGTAACATCTTGAGCTGTTTGTAAAGGGGTGGATACATGACATCTTGCAAAGGTTGACAAAGTGGCATTTGAAAATACATACTGAAAGCTTAAGAAAAAACACATGAGCTGTGATAATATACTCAAAGCAGTAACAAATTATGCAATAACAATGAACTATGCAAAGTAAATGTTGCCAGTCAATTAAAACCTAATAATCATGGAGTAACATGATTGTGTACAACAATAAACATCTTCACAGACAAATCGTGATAACTTGGAAAAAAAGAATTCAAGGTTAAAGCACGGAAAGCATCTAAATCAAAGACATGAATGAGATGTATCTGTAAATGAAATAAACGAATGCAGGAGAATCATTGGTTAAACCTCGGGTAAAGTGGCATGCGTTTCAAAGGTTGGGTCGGGCTTTACGAAGCAATTTGTAATGTGCTCGGTTTGTAAATGAATCCATTAACTACAAATTACTCCATAATCACGGATCTCTACTCGCACTCTTAACTCCATTTTCTTTTCGTCTTTTGTGTCTACATCAAGCCGCCGACGTTTTCCTTTCTTTTCACGCAGGTCTCTGCCCAGAACACTCTGTGTAAAGATACAGCGCTGACACACAAAGAGAAGCCAGCGGAGAAATGACACGTTACCCGTGAGCGGGACTGAGGTATTAAAGCAGCAAGCTGTCCCGGCTTAAAAAACAGCAAGAGACCCAGGGTGTCGTAATGGCACCATTTACATTAGCTTGTCACCATTACCTCCAACCTGCACACCCAAAATGGAGCTGAATTAACCTGTCTTTGCAATGTCAACCCCTACTGTTTTTTCGTTCCGTCTTTTTTCTCATTTTGAAGTTGTACCAATGAACCAAAGGCAAAGGAGAGAGAGGAAAATGAGGGACGCATCACTCTGACAGGACCTCTAATTGGACAGCGTGTCGGAGCTCTTCAGGGGCAGGCCATCCGGAAACGGGCAGATAATGACAAGACAGCAGCTGCCTTTCACTTTGGCGAAGGTTAACACACATACACACATTTGAATGACGGCTACAGGAGAGCCGTCAGTGGAGAGAGAGAGCGAGAGAGAGAGAGAGAGAGAGAGGTGACCATCTTTCCATCTGCTGTGTTGTGAGAAAATTGTCCCCGTTTCTCACATTTCCCCTTGTTGTCGATTCCATAGCTGGTAACCCTTGTTCTGCCGTTAGTCTTGCGAAAGCTACATACATTGTTTCCCAGAGCAAAACACCCCCTAAGGCTAACCCTGACCTTTAAAATGTACTGTTTTTTTTTTTAAATACTGAGAGACCAATCAAAATTATTTTGCGATAATCGATATGTCATCGTGGACTCTATGCACGATTGCTTCTGCATTTAGCCTCAATGGCCACTGCAACTTCCGGTGTAATGCACTGTATGGAAACATAGAGAAAATTAAATCTTGGGATTGTTACACGACAGGACAAAGCAATTTTGAAATGATCTACAGTGCCTTGCGAAAGTATTACTACCCCCATACCCATTCATGCCCTTTTTTTTTTTTACATTTTATGTTGCAGCCTTATGTTAAACTGCTTTACGTTTTTTTCCACATCAGTCTACACTCCATACACCATAATGACAATGCAAAAAACAGATTTGTGACAACTTTAACATAAACACATTAAAATAAAAAAAAAAAACCTTTAACTAATTACATTGCATAAGTATTTATACCCTTAATGTGGTACTTAGTTGAAGCACCTTTACAGCCGTTTTGGGTATGATGTAACAAGCTTTGCACAACTGCATTTGGCAAACATCTGCCATTATTCTCCTCACCTCTTCACCCCTGTCAGCTTGGATGGCAGACATTTTGAGGTTTCTCCAGAAATGTTGTGGTTGGGGTTGGGCCACTCAAGGACATTCACAGAGTTGTCTATAAGCCACTCTTGCTGTGTGCTTGGGGTCATTGCCCTGTTGGAAGGTCAACCGTCTGCCCAGACTGAGGTTCTGAATGCTCTGGACTGAGTTTCTCAATATTTTGGTGCACTGACCTTTCCTTCTACTCTGACGAGTCCCTCAGTCCCTGCCGCTGAAAAATAACCCCACAGCTTGAGGCTGCTACCAGCACACTTTACTTTTGGGATGCTACTCTGCTGGTGATGATCAGTGCTTGGTTTCCTTCAAACATGATGCTTGGAACTGAGGTTCATCAGACCAGAGAATCTTGTTCCACACAGTCTGAGGGTCGTTTAGGTGCTTTTTTTTTGTTTTGCAAAAAGTGGGTTTTTATATGTCCTCACTGAGGAGAGGATTGAGTTTGACCCCACCATAATGAAGCCCAGATTGGTGGAGTGTTGCAGTGATGTTTGTCCTTCTGTAAGTTTCTTCCATCTGCATATGTGATCATTTAGCTCAACTAGAGTGACCATCAGCTTCTTGGTCACCAGTATAACCAAGCCGCTTCTCCATCAGTTGCTCAGTTTGGCCAGGAGGCCAACTCTAGGAAGAGTCCTCGTTGTTCCAAGCATCTTCCATTACAGATAATGGAGGCTACATGCTTCTGAACTCTTCCACAGATCTGTGCTTTGATGCAAGCCTGTTTCTGAGGCCTACAGGCAGTTATTTTGACCTCATTTTTAGCTTTTAGACTTTTTCTGAGAGGTGTGCGCCTTTCCAAATCATGCTCACTCAAATGAATTAGCCACAGTTTAACTCCACTGAACTAAATTTCAAGTGTCCCAGAAAAGGGTATGAATACTTATGCAATGGAATAATTTCCGTTTTTTTTTTTATTTCTAATAAATTGGCAAAGTTGTTACAAACCTGTTTTGTGCTTTGTCATTATGGTGTATGGAGGGTACATTGATGTGGGGAAAAGGCTGCAACATAAAACGTAAAAAAATGAAGGGGTATGAACACTTTCGCAAGGCACTGTACCTTCACACTAAAGGTATTCTGAAAGCTTCTGGAACTCATGGTTTATCATTACATGGCCCTGTGGAATACTTGATTCTGATTACCTAATCGTGCCATCCCTGATAATAACTGGTAAAAACTTGACAACACATCCAGGTAACTGAAGTCAGCACTATATGTTTACTAGGAGTGTTTTTTCTTTGTGGAAGAATCTGGTGAGCTAATAAAATATTCAAACTCAAATCAGTATTTTGTGTACCATTATTTATGTCATCTGAGTTATCACACAGTTTTAAACAGGATCTTACAATGTCCTGCCAGGTCCTATTGAAGCAGTTCAATCATGGGTACTCGATTCTGTGTCTGATTAAAAATTCTGGAAAATAATTTTACGTTGTATTTGTTCTTAGCTTAGCCTACTAGCTTAGCATAGCACTTGCTGGTTGAGAAAAGCTGAATTAGATTAGTGAGAACAAGGTATTACTATGCTAGCACTGAGGATGGGTATAGGATCTTTCATAATGTCAGAACATTAAGCATAAGTATAATTTTTCTATATTAGCTAAGTGCAAATCCCTCCCCACAGTTTACATCATTGGTCAACCCCATCACAAACTCAACCTGTCTAAAAGTCCAGAGTTCTGGCAGGAATTTATTTGTAACAAATAGTAATGCTATCTATCAGGGATACGCTTCCAACACTGTGTTACTCAGGTTAGGGGTTAGTATTCAGGATTGTGTCTGACATGACCAGTGAAATCTATGGAATCGGCTGTGGGGCAGGGTTTGCGCTTTACTGGTTTGGGAAGAAAAATCTAACCGTGCCCTTCCCTACAGAAACCATGAAAGCCAAGGAACAAAATTCTTCCATGCCTTATCTTTACTTTGGTAGCAAGAGTTTGACAGAACAAGGTTTACCACCTAGTCGCGACTCTTGTTATCTCCCTGTGGAGAATTTTTGGCAGTGGGATGTTGTTGACGTTAGGGGTGAGAAAGGGCTTCTGTGGCGACTGGTTGGCAAGTGAAGGTGGTTTTGGTGACGAGGGGATGATTACTCATACAGTCAGAGTGAAGTTTTCCTGCTCGGGAGGTTTTCTGACCCAGGTCCCTAGTCCTGCTTCCTGTAGACCCTTCAACCACTGCAGTTTCACAGTCTGGTAGGTGCCGGCCGCCTGCTTCGCTTCACAGTACAGCGGCGTACCACTTGCCCCACGGACCACCAGCTATAGAGAGAGGAAACAAAAGAAAGAATGAAGGAAAGAGGGATGGGACAGACAGAAGAGATGGTGAGAGTGCAAAACAAAACGAATGAGCCGGCACAAACGTGGCGTTTGAGCAGCTGTGTAATCTCTCCATTTAAATTTCACAAGCAATTGAACATTCTCCGTGCTTTTGTGCGTTTCTTTGTCGCACACTCACACACACGAAAAACAGTGTGAGCGAAAAGAGGGAGCGGTGAACGGAGGGGCTCGGAGAAAAGAAAAGTTTCTTTGGAGATTAGCGTGTGTGCTCTTGCGTCCCTGACTGCGAGCGCTGAGCGTTTGCCATGGGAGGCCGCTCAAGTGCTTTTCAAGATGATTACCATTTCCACAGTCATTAGACTTTAACTGCCAGCATTTGGTACAGCAGCCGGCATCTCTCCCATACATTTACATGATGAGGGCCTAATTCTGCCCTACGCTTTTTTTTTTTCATCTCATAACAAATGGGAGCTGTCTGTTGTGGTTAATAAAAACAGAATTATTCATCCTCAACTAGTTTTTTACATTGACCTGAGAAAATGCCACTGGAACTAGGTTGGTAATTGAAAGGTCCTAAGTTTAAACTCTGCAAGGGTCCATTGATTGTGACCTTGATCGAGATCCCTAACCTCAAACTGCTTTCATTAATTGAACTCTTAAGATGCAGTGACCAGCAGGGGGCGTTTCGAAGCTGCAACCCAAACTTTCTCCCGTTATGGCATCTCTGGTGACCAGGCAGTAACTACTAATGGATGATACCAAAAGCACAGCGACTTCAGATTTATTGTTGTGCATCAAATGTGAACAGGACTTAAATTCAACATGAAATGAATATTGACGATTAACAATTAGCAATGAACTCTTCTCTGATGACGTGTGCATGTATGATGTATATTTTAGGGGTGTAATGATACATGTATTTGTATGGAACGATCACGGTTCAGAGCATGAGGCCCTTCAATGCAAGAATACACGCAATTCAACCACAGTCCAGAAGGGGGCGCCCGCAGTAATGCAACGCTGTATGATAACCGCCAGCAGAAGAACGGCGAATGCCAGGAGTTGGGCACTTAAAAACAAAGCCACTAGACAATTACCATGTGCTGATTCTGAACGCGTCTCTCACTGACTTGAGTATACTTTTAAGGCTTGTGCACTCCACTGTTTGCGAAATGGAGCTTTGTGCTCTTGTATCCTACTTCTCTCATTCGCCACAAATCCAGATATTCCATAATATTTCCGTATTTGCGATGAATCCAAATGCAAAACTATTATTTATTATGTAAATTATAGACTTTGTACTTCAATCGCATTACAACAGTGACACAATGAGGCGGGCGCGCTGATGTTTGGTTCACTGTATTTTATTTTGATAAAGTAACGTTACCAACTGCGCTTTCAAGTCAGCAATGCTGGAACTGATACGTTTTGTGTGCGATTACTTCAACTGTTTCCTTATATCAGCAAAATCAACTGAAAACACTGTCATTTACTGTCTTGTTAATAATGCATCACTGTAAGGTCTTTTGTAAAATAAAGAAAACAAATATCATGTCGCTTTCTGCCATTTGAGTTTCCTTGCTGTCACAAAACGAACTGAAACTCAGCAACTATAGGCTACGTTACGCACTGTTTTTTCCCATGTTTATCTGTTGACTAAATCAAATATATTTCAAGTATTTATTCCTTGTAAAGAAAATAAGGTGTTGCAATAGCCCAGTCCAAGTCCATCCTGACTCAAATGCTGTTTACTGCTGCTAAAGTGGATCTACAGGCAGTTGAATTATAGGATGTCCTAACTTTGTCACACATGGCTTTTCCATCTTGGCTTTATTTTTGTTAAATAAATAATGATAGTGTGTGATATGTCATGTGATGATGTTATCTGAGGATTTATGTATATAGGCTATAAACTGCATATTATACAGTCATGTAAAAAAGTTAGGACACCCTATTGAATTCCATGCTTTTCTGTATCAGGACATAAAAAATTATCTGGTCCTTGGCAGGTCTTAAAATTTGGAAAATA